>MQTX01000367.1:120346-248606 GCA_009735665.1 Angiostrongylus cantonensis
GTCACTCGGCGATCAACGGGACTACAGGTGATACAGGTGAATTATGTGGTCCGACATCACACTATGCAGATCACCGCACTTACATCCGATACGTTTCCACGCATCCACCATTCTCGTAGTTCTCTTCCGACTTTTTTTTTGCACGTAACTTCGACTGCTACTTGGGTTTTTTCGTCTTCGTTACGAATGGCATAAAATTATGGTCGTGACTATGCTCCCTAGAATCTTGAAATAGCCATATCACAAAGCGTTCCAACTTGGAACGCAGATGTGAACTATCCCCATACAAGTCTGGTTTCAATTTCCCATTCCCCTAGGAATGAGAGTCTTGCCTGGCCCGCTGCAACGTAGCACCACCACACCCTATGTAGGCTGGGCAGTCTGCGAAATGAGTGGATCACTGCCATTGCTCCAATCACTTATGGCCATCGTCTTTACACTAATATGCTTAGTAATCAGCAAAAACTGTATTTCTGACTAAGTGAAATCCTTGATTTACTCAAGCCTTAGTGAAATATTATACAAGTTAAAGATTTATTTACTTTATTTATTCGAGGTTTTCAGAAGGAATTATTAGAATCAGCTTTAGTCAATATAAATTGTTAGATAAACGTATGCAAACCCGTCCTCATGATTTGCACGAAATGCATAAATAAAATTAGTGATAGCTGTCCAGGCTCTATGAATACCGACAATCAATATCCATCTTTTGAATTGCTACATTAGTTCACATACAGCAATGTAAAGTCATGTTATTTGTGTTTTCATTCCCAATAAACTACATTACAGCCGAAAAGCATCATTGGTCAAGCCAGTAAATCTTTCCTTCATTTTCTTTATCCCGTGCTAGTAGCCCAGTGTATATGTCGATGGAGGTGAGACAGAGCAGTCTTTTATACTCTCGCGATACTTCAATGAGCCTTGTTAACGTGTGAATGTGGTCCATCGTACTGAATTCTTTTCAGAGCCCTGTTTGCTCACATGGCTGACCTTCGTCCAGTGTTTTGTCAATCTTGTTTAAGGTGACTCGAGTGAAAAGTTTGTAGACGACAGACAAGCAGATTAGGCGACAATTGGCTATTTCGTGTAGGTCGCCATTCTTGAACAACAACACGGTCTTGGTGGTCTTCCACTGAGTAGGGACCTTGCATTCAGACAGGTAACTAAGATCTTCTTTTATCGCCTGTCTGCATTGTTTCGCAAGCTCGGACGTTAGTTCGCGGTTGCCTGTAGCTCGTGCGAGTCCACGCTGGCATATTAGCTCAAGAGTTTCTGGAGACAGACGTCCCTTGGTGACCTTCGAACTCTCAGCTTTCATGGTGCTAACGTGAAGATGTTCAATGAGCCGATCGTACTCTTCGTCGATGTTGTCTACAACGGCATCTTCCCAACAGCCGACTAATGAGTTGAATAAGTCCCAGTTTGGGGTAGTTCTGGGACTACGGTTTTTTAATTTAGCGGCTTTTTCTCCTTTCCGTGAAAAATAAAATCTTGCACGAAGGAGACGGTGGTCTGATACCGTGTAAAATTTTGGGACAACAGCGACATCGGTTAGGCAAAACGTTTTATTTACTATGATGTGGTCTATTTCGGTATGGTACTCTGCATTGGGAGATTCCCACGTCCAGCGTGACGGTGGGCTTCTGGAATTGCGAGTTACCATGGATGGTTTTGGTGCCGTGATAAACTCCGCTCACCCTGTTCGTTCCATTCTAATCCGTGGGTCCCAATGTGACGTTCCTCAGACGATCTTCTTGCTCCAATCTTGGCATTGAAATCTCCAATGATGACTTTGAAGAATGTATAGTGTTCTCTGTAGAACTTCTCCAAGTCCATGTAGAACGCTTCGAGTTTTTCGTCATAGTTTGGTGTCGGAGCGTAAACGGCGAAGGTTGGCAAAGCCGCTATTGACCCACATCTTTTTAATCGTAAACATCCGATTCGGGTTGTAAACTGTTCGAATGATTCGATAGACATAGGCATATAGACAAGTTCAAGACATAGTTCGTAGACAAATGCCGGCGAGAATGCCGGCGCCACCGATTCCTCTACTGTCGCATGTTCCGAGGAATAGTTTTTCTCCGGTGGCATTGACAGTGTTGTATGGGTGGCCTCGTCTTGTCTCAACCAGGCCGATGATGTCTTGCCTTGCTTACATGAGCAAGTCTTCTATCGAGGACTCCGATGCAAGTGTACGTGAGCTGTAGGCATAGATCATCACCATAGTTCTTCGTGATCCAGGCAGCTTCCATTGGCCCTGAGATCTTGGCAGCCTCTCTGTACTCGTCCCACCCAACCATGCGAAATTGGGGTCTCTTTCGGGGTCAGCAGAATGAGGCCCGTTTTTTAAACTGCGTTTAGCGTTTTGATACTCACGAGTAGCTTGCCAGGCTCTCCCAGAGTGGACATAGAACTTATTTGTTGGAGGCGACTCCTAACCGCCTCCCGTATACTTCCCTGTCACTTGATTGCAGGCTTTTGGCCGAATTGACTCGTAGAATACAATCCGCATAAAGCGAGGACGCACCCAAACAGGCATGCATGAACGCGCATAGTTAATACAGAAAGTATGTGCCAAATCGGCGTCAGAAACAAGGAGTCTATCCCCTGGATCCACCTGCGTCTCAGGGAAGCAATGGTGGCTTTTTGTCCGTGATTAACCTCCTATCCGCCACCTCGAGACGCGCCACGTAGCATCGCGACTAACCGTCTCGAGATACCTTATATATTTTATATTTGTGGATCTTTCTGTACTAGTAGTTATCGAGATTGTGTTGGTAACTCCATTTTCTTGACACTCTAAAATATTTTTGTCTAGTTTTATTATGCTGAGAAACTATCTTCAATTTCTCACTAGCATTTGGAGAACATATTTTAGGGTCCGTTAAGAATTTAACCCTGAGAATTTACCATTTCTCTTTATTTTAGGCGAGGGATTGGCGGTACACCTTTCAATCCACCAAACGTCAGGATTCCTTTCCCACATGGTTGGCATTTTTTATTTGCGCATAAACGTCTAGTTCGATACGATTTCGTGGTTATTTTTAGCCGAAATCCAGCTTTAGGGCCTAGTTGCTAGAGAACATTCAATGCAAGTTTGTACGAAATATGCACTACGACGTTTTCCGTTCTTATCGATGTGTTTATTTTACACAGTGTCGGGTGGCATACCCAACTAATGACTGAAATGCGAAGTTGATTGTATGTTCGAATTTTTGGAAATACTCGCCACTGCTATTACTTTCCTTTAAAGGTGTACATATGGCCGAGTTCTTTGCTACCGATTACATAGCTAATTCAATGCTCTATCATGCCTATAGGCAACATCTAATGGACGTTGTCGTTGGTCCGGAAAGCAGTCCACAGTTAAAGGTGTCGACGTAAAGATTTTCTATTTAAAATCTTTCGAATATAAGCTATACATTAGGAAAGATATCCAGGCATCTCTTTTGAGCAAATTACAGTTTGATGAAAAAACAAAGTGATAGTAGGAGAAAGACAGACAATTTAACCGAATTTGAACACAGCAGGATTAATTGAGTTCACAACTTACTTGAATTCTTCAGTGCTCCGACCGGTCTATGTTAATAATTGTTTCCAAAAGAATTTCCCACTTCACTTGCATTTAACTGGTTTGGGAGAGGACTTTTTACTCTTGGATCTCGAGCAACCCATGCAAAGATCTTCCAACCCTGTCACCACGGGAGAACGTTGGCATCTACTAATCAGTGGCGAGGTTTGCATCTTTAGCAGTAGGATTATTCCAGAACTGTAGCGATTCCAGGTGTAGGCTTCCTCTCGTCTGCTTTTTCGTTGCCAGCTTGAAATCTTGAGTTCCTTCTCAATGCGGTTATCCATCGATGTACGGGGAGTACTACACGCTTAAACATCGAATTTAATCTCGAGGAAACGCACCGTAGCTGTGAAGGCGTGCTTTTTCGTCCTAACTTAACAGGTTTCGAATGGATAGTGTAATTGTGCCCTTGTTTCAGGTTTCTTTTACTAACCTTGTTTTCGCTTATTTGGTTCGTCCATTCATTATTAAGAATCAAACAAGTTACTGCATAAAAGCAGGAGGAATGCCCATAACTGTGCCATCATGTCGTTCTGAGAGTGAAACGAAGCGTTTCTGTACTCGCCATACTTAAATTTACCTTAGGGTAGTTAGACTAAATGCTCCTATAATAGTACCCAGGATCGACTTTCTATTTACCTCGGCACTGGCTTGTGAATTCGTCGTTTTCTTACTCAGCAATCGCGAAGGTGTTAAACAGCATTCGTTTACTGCCATACGGCAACACACATACAACACAATCGTAGCTGACGCTTCGGCAGAATCGCCTTCTTCAGAGCCTGGAAGGGTACACTAATACGCAACTTACTAGGTCAAGCGCTTCAACAGCACAAACAGAAAGATGAAAATCTGCACGATAATTGCAAGATCTACGGCTTGTCGAAAAACCCACCGCTTTTTTCACCTGTCTTCTACCGAGGAAGAACAGCCGCTAGGTGTCGCACATGGTTGACGACTGCAGCACCCCCACCAACGATCGAAACGAAAGTAAGGGGCAAGATCACACATAATCTTGGGGCATTGCCCCTTGCCACTCATGGCAGGATTTTTGGCATTTTTCCAAAAAGCCTCGAGGAGTTTGCGCGTTGGTGTTTTAGGTTCCTGTGCGAGGATAGTTGCTCTTATGTCAAAATCATCTTCGCTATGCCTTTTTATCCTTTGCGTGCCTTGTCTTGCTTTTCGTTTGCCATCTAGATGTTCTTTTATTCGGATACATAAAAGTCTGCCCGTTTCGCCCATATATTCGTCTCCGCAAGCACCGCAAGAGATTAGGTATATCGTACCTGAACTCACGCAGTCAGTGTGACTGCTCGTTCGTCTTTCGGTTTCTCCCCGGTGAACTTGATGTCCTCTGACTGCTCGTTCAATAATTCATCTATCATAATTTTAATAATAATCTCGTTGTTCTGTTCCGTGTCGTGTTCCGTTCTTTACAGCTGCAGTGCCGTTAAAGCGTTTGGCCTAGTAAGTTGCGTATTAGTGTACCCTTCCAGGCTCTGAAGAAGGCGATTCTGCTGAAACGTCAGCTACGATTGTTGTATGTGTGTTATTGTATGGAAGTAAACGTGTGCTGTCAAACAACCTCACAATTGCTGAGAAAGAAAACGACGAATTCATAAATGCTCTTATATTTGAACTACTACGTCCACCTGTAAATTCGTACTGCGTTTGTTCAACAATGATTTGTTTGTAATAATAAATTGATTTTTCAAATAAAAGTTTTAAGATTTGCATAATACCTATCACATTTTAGGGCCTCCTGTCCACATCGTGTAGTTCCACCTTTTGTATCGGCGAATATCTTGGCACTCTTGGTGAACAATATCCTGATAGAGAGGTTGAGATCGTCTTCACTGCTAGAAAGGTCTCTCGAATTGTTTGAATATTCGGTATAGTGTCGACATTCGACAACTGTGATCTTCAGTGGTGAAACTCGTTGGAAAAACATTATTTGTATTTGAAGAACTTCATGATTCTTCATTATTTCTCAGTAGAATCTTTACTATTTTTTCTTCTACCAAAGAACTACTCTCTTTGAATTACTGTGCAAGCACTATGTGTGAAAAACAAAAGAGAAACTTTTATGTCTATACTGACTGACTAAAATCCCCAGATTATAGTTGACTGATGAGCGCCTATGCCCATTACTGAAATAAACGGCGTGCCTGAAAAGATCTTTTCAGGCGCCGTTGATTGTTTTCATTGAGGATCGTGCCAGGTTCAGGCTTCACGGGCGGATGAACATGTATGTAAGGCCGAACAATGAAACGCAAGTAAAAGAGATGGTGGGCCATAAATAATCAACATTTCAGACGCAATTAAATTTTTAATATTTCCTACATATTCGAATACTTGGATGGTTCAAAGTTTGCTTCGGCAGAACCTCCATTCAACCCCCGACCCTTCGTTGGGAGGACAATATTTTTTCTTTGCGGTGCTGAATAACACGTAGTTTGATTAGGTGCCGTTAACTGTTGGCCGCCAGACCCACAAACAGACTCCGATCTTTGGCATAGAGCCACAGCTTCTACAACAGTGACACCTTCTGGTATATGTCTACTGTAATCTAGCTTTTACGCAAAAATTTCGAAGTGTATTCTAGTTCAAACAACGCGCTCTAGCGCTCATTCCTTGCGAAGGGATTGGATAACTCTCATCCTAAAGCGATAAACTTTTCGACCCACATGAGAAAAACGACGTGGAAACGCAGTGGTTGGGCGGATTTCTTAATCCTCTGAGGAAAATGCTTGGCCAAAGCGGCTATATACCAGTTTAAAATACGGTGAAGAAAAAATTTTTTGCTAGTGGCCGCATAAGTATTCGTTAAGGTAGGCATTAAAGTGTAATATGTCAGACATTAAAATAACAGTAACGTGTTAATCTGGTGCGCTGAGTTATTGTCTTGAGCTTTTGAACTTTGGGTAAGAATTTCATTGATGCATGTCAAAGTTGGTACGGTGAAATTTGTGATTAGCTATGCTAATATTGCTTGAACATCGTAATAAATAACAAGCATCAGTTGTAGAAGGGTTCTAATAGCGTTAGACTTGCGATATTTTACTTGGGCGATTGTTGAATAGATCCAGTACCTCCGAATTAACCAAGCAGTGGTTCCTCCGCTCCCTATGGCGTCAATATATTGCTACCCTAAAGTTTTCTGAGATGATACAAAATACTGGTAGATATATAGCTAGGCTCCTGAGGCTTTTTGTAGACGTCAAATATGCTCCAATCACAAACGATTTCAACTACCACTTCTCTTACGGGAACTTCACCAAAAATATCGATTCTACATGAAACTCTACCTGAAATCGTTTTATTCATTTTTTTCCGAGATCGGTCCATGTCACATCTCAATGTCTGGTGAACACCGAACACGGTTTTCCTTCATCATTCTTAGTTTTAGATTATTCGATCGGATACGACAATGACGGCGAATGTGAACATGTGGCTAAATGGCACACGAATCATTGGCAACGCCACCATTGAAAATCTCGACTTCAGACTATTAGAAACAAAGGCTAGTGTGAATTTAACTTTCCAAAACGACTGTAGTCTGTTTATTTAGGATAACGAACAGTAAAGGTATTCTGGAGGCCTACCTTCCTTTCATTTCTAATAGGAGCAGCCTTTACCACTTTACGAAATAGATTAAACCGAGCATTCAGAATCTAACCAGTCCTTACTTTATAAAGAATATAAAGAATTCGGTTTTATGACAGTTCTTTTTAACGTGGCGATATTCTTGTGCAATCTTTTTTTTTCATATTAGCGCTCTCACTAGAATTCACAGCACTTTCACAGACTACCCGTAATTTGAGGGGTAAGTGAAAGAGCGTAACACCAATTTCATTACGAAGTAAATCAATATAAATAGAAAATAAATCAAATAAAAGTTTTTGCTTATATCTTTATCTCGTCGTTCTTCTTTGCTGTAATTTCAATGTTTCTATTTATGTAACTCCTACGAGTTGCCCTTGTCGAGCAATTGCAAGGCTGCTATCAGTTGTTGTTGTTGTTGTTGTTGTTGTTGTTGTTGTTGTTGTTGTTGTTGTTGTTGTTGTTGTTGTTCTGCTGTGGTTCGGTGGTTGACGTTCCGGCGACTTTGTCTTCTTCACACCCCGGCACCCCGGTCGCATTTTATGTGACAACATCCATATAATTCCATATAATTCATAATTTAATTCAAATGGACTTTCTGTAAACCTCGGCATAAATAGTTGATATATTTACTTATATGATGTTACAGGGGGCGTGTGGCGCAATGGCTGGAGGCGCCACTGCGGCACTCACGTGGAATCGATTCCTGTGACCATGGCCCACCAAGCCTTCCATCCTTCCGGGGTCGGGAAATTGCTGCCAAACTTGTCTAGGGAAATAGCAGCGCTGGCTCATTACATCGGCAGGCCACCGCGAGTCATTATGAAGGCCAGATGTGCATTCAATCACCTCCAACGATGCTTAATGAAGTCGAATGCATGGTGCATCCCTCAAGGATTGGTCAACGCCGAGAGCTTTATCCTTTGTCCTTTTGTAGGCAAATAAATTATGTTCATGCTCTAAAGAAGGCGAAATTGCCAAAACGTTAGCCATCGAACTGGAGCAATGAAAACAACCGATCTTAAGCTCATGTGTACTCCACAGATGGAAACAGTTCGTAAAAATCACGCTTATTAATTGTTAATCCCGAGGTCACTGGAAAGTCAAGTTTTTGAGTTATATCCACACAGCATAGCTAATTTGTTTGATCAATGTCAATTCTTTTAATTTCAATTTTTTTGTTGAATAACCCTTTCATTATCCTCTCAGTGAGGCTAAAAACTTCCCAGGATCGACTTTCTATTAATTTCGACATTGGAGTATGAAAGCGTCATTTTCTTGTTCAGAAATCAAAATGAGGCTAAACAAATTGTAGGAACCCATTTCCCTTTTTTCCTACCAAATTTTCACTCAATTTTTCTTATCGAAATGGAGTTTTTCTTATTCTAGAATAAGAACAAGTTCTGAGAACATAGCTCGTTTTATTTTCCCTCCTTTTCTTACTATTCCATTACCAGGATATTTTCCATTAGCTAAAGGTTGCCACAGAAAAAAAAGAGAAAAATGAGATTACTGAGCCAAACGAATTGCCGGTTGTGTACTGAAAATATGATGATCTGGTGAAATAAATGTAAAGAAGCGATTTTCATTCTCTAATTGGACTAGACATCTTCAGATCAAGGACGTCGACCAAGCGTCTTTCGGTGATTTGGGATTGTTTGGAGCCGAATTCCTCGAGAAGCTGCTCACTGAAATTCTTCAGCTTGGCATTACTATGCCCACCATGTTGGGCGTGCAGCTGAAGAGTCCACGGTATGTGCAGTGAATTCGAGGAGCTTCTTGTTTCTGTTAGTCAGACAAATCAGAGATAACCTTTCCTCTTCCTTTTCAATCTGTTTTTTCTTGTTAGTTTGAAGTACTTCCTTACAGACAACAGCGAATCGGTCTTATGTGCGATTATTAACACGCGAACTACATGAATTGACTGCACTGTTCTTATCTGTTCATTAATCATGAAGACAGGTTTCAGACTCACGTTCCACGAACGTTATCTGCGAGTGCAAACATACTTCAAATTAGACGAACGCTTCACCAGCGAACTTTTCCAAAAAGCTGTGCGACAGACGTTAAATCATGTCGGTTAATGGATGATATTTCATGCACCTACGTCGAAATCGTGAAGCATCTCATTCGAGCAGTTTTTATTTGTACATTTGATTACGCGATTAGTCCTGTTCATTGGATAGAATGATCTATCTTAATAAGCTTTCACTGGAGCAATTTTTTTGCATTACTGTCCTACGTTCTCACCGATGATTTCTCGATTGTTTATTCCTCGATTCTATTTTGTGCTACAATTCTCTAAAGATTTCGAAGAATAGCTAGGAAATTGACGAGCAGACTCAGATAGTGAATGGAAGTATGCTTCCGCATATGGACGAGTTTTCATTGTGCCACCTTGCTGATTTTCTGGCGCTCTCAAACAGATGGCATTATAGTGCACAAACAATCTTTCTTCATCCCTGTCGTTCATAAATAGGAGCACCTCACTGTTGCTACTTGAGTTTTGTTCAGTATAACCGTCACATTCACTTGGAGCACATATACAAGAAACAAAAGAAGGCATATAGTCAGACAAGAAATGAGGTCTAATAGAATTTTATGTAGAATCGACATTTTTTCAAGTTCCACTGGGAGAAAAATTGGTAACTGAATTCATTTCTTGGCGCTGTTTATCATGCCAAGAGACGAGGACGTAGATTAACGCAGTTAACTTTGCAAATGATTGATAGTTTAAAGCTGTCATTAGTTGCCAGACATTCGATGTTGTTGACTTTTACGATAATCAGCTTAATTCTCTTAACTAAAAACGTTGTTGTGATTATGCTTGAAATACTTACTTTATGTCTTTTCTTAAGCTGAACTACGGGCAATTTTCACCATTTTGGTTTCCTTGATTTGTTTGCTTCCGTATATGCATTGTAATGTATTTTGTGAAATTTTTAAAAGGATGAAAATTGAGTTCTGAACAACATAGTCATTTGAATGTTGAATGATTGTGAGATGATACCGTGACTGGAAATTGACATGGAACATGGTGGATTCAATAAGCACATTAGCGACGGTATTCTCTCCTATTCATGTACTTACATGAGGTCTACAAAAAACCCTTCTGAAAAACCTTTTTCGTTGCTTTAACTTCTTTAGAGCAGCGATGATTCCAGTTGGATAAAGGATAAAGCTCTCGGCGTTGATCAGTTCCTGAGGAATGCGCTATGCATTCGACCTCATTAAGTATCGTTGGACGTGATTGAATGCATATCTGGCCTTTACAATGACTCGCGGTGGCTGGCCGATGTATCGAGCCATTGCTGCTATCCTCCCAGAAAAGTCTGGTACCAATTTGCCGACCCCGGAGGGATGGAAGGCTTGGTGGGCTATGGGCTCATTTCACGTGCGCGCCGCAGTGGCGCCTACAACCACTGCGCCACACGCGATTCCAGTTGGAAGTCTATGAAATAGCACGGGAATGAACCAATCTCATTCACACAGTAGCTTGCATGAAAAGGCGCTACAGAGTAAGGCTATCTCATGAAGACATATTCCAGAAGGCTCTGCACTACTTGTACAACGTAGTTACAGCTATAGATTGTGATTACAAGAAGGCCTGTAGTCACTTTATTATTTACTGCCTTCTGTTTTTTAACGGCAGGGTATTATGTGAAATATAACCATAATAACGGTGAGATATTTACAAAACTCTAGCCCGCTGGTATCTGTGGTGGGGGCCGGACACGCTATTACCTTTTCTGGGAGCTAACGCGTTCACCACCACACCACGCGAGGATTTTGTTTCGTCATTCTCTCAGCCGTGCTATTGCCCTATCGGTGAACTATTGGCTAAATGTGGTGGTGAACTCGTTCGTCCACGAAAAGAGCAATAGCGTGTACGGTTCTTACCGTAAATACAAGCGCTCCGGAGTTTTGCAATATCTAAGCGTCATTGTGAAAAGGCCTGCGTTGTCATAGAGGGTTAGAGTTCAACAAGGGTTTTTTTTTTCAAGCTACTTCAATGTTTGTCAAATTATCACAAGGATGGAAGATGCCATTACTTTGCATCTTTGTTTTCTTGAAAAAATTTCACAATCCTTTTGAGGTGGAAGTGGTCATAAAAGCTCTCTATTAGGAGAGCTTGCACCATTCATGTGTTGTATGACAATTCCTCAATAAATGTTTCGCCATCCTTCAAAGATGCCATCAACCACTTCAACCACTTGATGCCTTTTAAGCTGCGGCTTTGTGAAGTTCATGTGAATGCTTAATCAATGTGAAAATATATGGGCTGCTTCATTCAAACTTGTAAATGACAATGGACCAGAGTTCAGCAGGGGATCCGAGCAGCTTGGTGAGCTTAAAGATCACCGACGACGTTGAACTGGTCGAAACGTACATTGTATTCGCCATAATTCTCTGTCTTCCAAACAGATCCAAAATCCTGCAGCTGAGCTTGTAGGGTAGAAAATCGGTCAGTGTTATAACGCGAGGGTTCGAGACAGTAATACTAGAAGTATACTGTATCACACAATTAAGAAACAGAATTTAAAAAGCGAACCTACTTCAACGATCGGCAGTCGAAGACACAAATACACTATGGCTTAGGCCAAGACACTAGAAGTTAACTAATCCGGATACGTAATACGTCAACCAAAAATTGACATCTAATGGGCAAGAACCATCCTAGTCTATGTTACATAAGTAAGAAAACTTACGAAGGAAAAGCTACCAATCCGATCATAAGATTTCCTAAAAATATCATAGACAAAAATTATGATGCTCACTGAATATCTAAATATACAAAACTCACTGGACTACTCTAGTAAGTCGGAGTAATATTAACTCATTCAACGTTTTGACGCCTTCGTATTGTTCAGAGCCATCGATTGCTATCATTCCAGCTCTGATGAACACTTAGCCCAATAAATCGCCCTATAACATCCTTGTCAAAATTCGATAACCTAGAACAATATTATACGAGCACGCTGTCAAGTCACTTAGTGCTCATGGTACTAATATTTCTAATATAAGTTCAACCAAAGTTTCTTAAATCAAATCTTTTTCAAGTAAACCGTGTTAAGATCTGGTTTCTACCAATATAATAATCCCTCGGTAGTGCAGATATAATCGATTTCCTGTAGAAAATGTGCAGAACAACCTCTCATAAATCCAGAGAATGAGGGCCCGCCACGCTCCTGATCACTTTGGAGCCGGGAACTTGCTACTGGACTGTCCGGGAAAGGTTCACTCCCTGCACACTAAGTGGAAACTCTTTCCTGGTCATCCTTTGACTCCATGGAAAATCGGCTCGACCAGAATTCAACGACATTTGTGACAAAAGAAGAATCCTCAAGCAGCAACCGAAATCATACACAAAAGAATGCAAGGTGTGCTGGGATCGGCGCAGTAGATGTGAGAAACGAGTCGTGTAAAAGATATTTTTAGTACTATTTATTGTACTGCTCAATATAAACAATTTTATCACTGCCTTAACAGCCGACTTTCATTAATCCTCGGTAACAATAAACAGTAATATTCTGCATGAATTTTCAAGCCGACCGCCATTTAAACTTCGGTAACAAAATAATCAACATGTATTTAAAATAATCCGGAATAAAAAATAATTTATAAATCTACTTACCAACCTATTGTAAACTCAAAAATTTAAATACATATTGATTATTCTGCACGAAATTCTTCCACAAACTCAATCACAGAGATTACCACTAATTTTGTCGTTATTACCAATTACTGTCTTATTTCATCACCGGTCTCATCCACCCATACAGCCGAAACTGGCTGTGACATTGAATTGTGTGTTTCTGACAAGTCGTCAAACGAGCTGCTTTGTTCAAAACACCATCCGCGGATTTTACACCACGACATAAATATGAACATAAATTAGACGTAACGTAACTGTTTTGTCCTCCTGAACAGTAAAAGATACAAGATGTTTTGTATTTTTTACTTCTCTACATTCCCAATGCTGTGTGAAAGAAATGTCAAAAACTCTCCTATGACTCGCGAAGCCGTCGAGCTGTCATTTGTGGTTAGTGCTCGAGAATTACTACACCATCGTTATTAAGAACAAAAGTGCCTTTTTGGCGCCTTTTTGCTTCCATGAGTTTCTTCTAAGACGCTTCTAGTTCACGGCATGCTTTATACATGTTAGTTTCCGGTCTTTAGTTGTGTAACAAAATGGTTCAGATCATCCGATTCGGTTCATCAGCTATGATGAAGACAAAGACGTCAAAACATTAGCCGAAAAACTTCTTTTATCAGCTTTGTGTTAGCTCTAGAATCTAAGAAGGTATTGACTATTACTATCGAGGTTGGACGACGGCCGGTTTGAAAAAATAAAATGGAGTAGCTATAGAATATGACTAAGGCTAGGTCGACAATTCTATTTGAACGTCACTTAACTTGAAATCTGTTTAGCACCAAAAAGTTGGGTCGTGAAGATCTCTCATGTTTCAAAGCTAGTGGAAACAAGAGAAATTCCAAGCAGAAGATTTTGATCTTATTCACTTTTTCAAAAATATTTTCCATATATAATTGCGTACGAGCTCCAATTATCTCCAACTACTCCAATTCCAAGTACTTATGCGATAAAATGAACTAGAACTAATGCCTGAGCTTTCTAATGCTCACAATATTTAGCCCCAGGTATGAATTCAAAAAGTTGTTTGGTTTAGATTAACACTTCAGGTATTTGTTTGTCTAAACGATTTAAAATCGACGATTTCATCAGTACAGTTCTTTCAAAATCTAAAGAATATGGAATCCTGAAAACTTCATATTACGTTTTTCATCATTTTCATTTCATTTTTCATAATATGTCACCTGTAGTGCCGTTTATCGTCAAGTGACTAGAGCGGGCGCCATTAAATCTTCCATTTTTCCCTGCCACGTGCAAAAGTAGTGCATTGGATTCTGCTCGCTCTAGGGACTCACTGAGCATCATATCTTTCTTCCAAATTTTTCGTGAAGAACTCTGACAATCGGGGCGGGGGTCTTCCTGCAGTGCGTTTCACATCCCAAGGAATCCAACCACTAATGCTCTTGTCCTTCAGTTGTCATTCATATGCATTACGTGCCCAACCCAGCTTATCTCTGACTGTTTGGCGTACAGAACGGCATCTTTGATTTTTTATCGTTGACGTCGATCCGAGCTTCGAAACCCTTTCGTTTATTGTGTGACAGAGGATACTCTTAGCATCGTCTTTTCGACTGCCCGTTCAATAACGTTGAGTAATCTTTCATGATACTTAAGCAGCCACCAGGTTTCTGACGCATACGTTAAGGCAGGAATTACCGTTCAGTCAAAAATGTGGACACGGAGTCAAGTGTTCTTTGTTCTGTTCACTACATCCTCGATGCTCTTGAAAGCTCCCCAAGCCGCTCGTTTCCTTCTGCTCATCTGTGGAGCTTAGTCGTTCATCACGTTGATTTCTCGACGTAGATTGATGTAACTAGAGCGTTCGGAAATGAGCGTTTCCGTTAAGCGCCAATGGGGCATACGAAACCAATCCGTCCCTCATAAACATCGTTCTTATGAGATTTAGTCAGAGTCCAGTCTTTCCACAAGGTTTATCAAAATCGGCAAACATTCGTTCAGCTCGGTTAATGTTGGTGTTATAAGAACGGTGTCCAAAGGATTAATGCCAGTATTAAAGCTCGGAGTTCGGCTCCTACGACGTCCGTGATCGGGGTCGGCCATTTTTCCATTCCCATTTTCGTTTTGATTTCGGTTTTAACATCGCCTTCGAATCAACTAGTAAGAAGACGAAGAAAAGGATTCGTCGCCGAAAGCATACCTCCCCCGAATCCACACCTTGGTGAAGGCCTGAGTACGCCCTTGAAAGGTTAATTCAGGACTCAAGTGAGGATCAAGTTGCACCATCAGCAATAGGCCGGCCTCAGTAGCCCGAACACTGAGTGTTCTCGTCTATGACGTCAGGTCGTGAGACGACCGGTGATACGCGACAAAATCTCGGCTTACGCAAGATGTCATAGGAACAAGTTATGACGAACACATGCACGGCACGCCATGGAGATTGCTTCATAATCTGCACGTATAGTGCCAGAACACTCTCCAAAGACACCGATCCTCATGCCCTTCCTAAAGCTGCAAACAGCTTTAAATTTCATGTGATCGCACTGTAAAAACAGAAATCAAGACCACCGATATAGTACAACTAAACAACAAGACTCATGTTGTCCGCGGAGGAAAGGATTCGTCACGCAATGTCGACAGCGTGGCTTTGTCTTCCACCTGTTCATTGTCTATCTCGCTGACTCATACGAGATCCGTTTCCCTCGCATAGCAGTACTCCGTATTCAACTGTCGCATCATAAGAAGATCACTTTCATCAACTGCTACTCTTCAACCGATGCAGCTGAAGAGTACGAATTAAATACGTTCTACTATTAGTTGGAGGAAGTTATCCGCAATGATAAAGCATATCATAAATTTGTTGTTCGAGGCGTCAACACCAGAATAGGAAAGGCCAACGAGAGCAAATACAGGATCGAAAATTATGGATTAGGAGGAAGAAATGAGAATGGAAACCGTCTCGCAGACTCCTATCGGCAGCACGTCTCTTCCATGGAAACTCTTTTTTCAAGAAGAAAGAAAGAAGCCGCTGGACATGGGAATCTCCTAACGGCATGACTCATGCGGAGATCGAGCATATTCTGACAAACAGAAGATGGTGCCTACTTGACACATCGGTAGTCCCGTCATTCTGTACTGGTTCCGACAACCGCCTCCTTCGCGCGAAGATTCGATTCAGCCGTAAGCTGGAAAAGAATTCTCTTCGTCGATCACGAGGAAAGAGTCTGGCTTATACGACGAAAACATTCTGAACGTAGCCCTAGCCTAACATGATTGGCATATCAAAGACGATCCGGCCGAAGACTGCTTGTCGAAGGACTGAAAAGCTGTGCCGAATACGCTTTAGTTCCTCAATCAAAAAGATCGTACCGCGTCTCAATTACTACCAAGGAATTGTTCGAAAAGGAAGGAAAACTGAAGCTTGATTCTGTTGCTTCACTTTTGACATGGTTAGTAATAAACACCCAGGGATTTCTCCCATTTATCCCTTTCGAGCCGCTTAGCCGCGAGGCTACGTGGCGCGTCCCCAGGTAAAGGATAGGGGTGAATCGTAGCCCAAAGGAGACCTTTGTTTTCCTAAGAGTGCAACAGGTTTAGCACGGTTAGCTATAAATGCCAGCTGCAGAAGAGCTTTGCAAAACATTTACATCGGTACAAGCAGAAGAAACTACTGGATACAGCAGAGAAAAAAACCAGTCTGATAAAATGTCGTCGAGACTTGTGTACTTACAGTGTCAGTGCCCCCACTGTCAGCTCTGATGAACAAAAATGGAATCGTTGGAACTTTCAGCCATGATATGGAACCAATAACAAAAACGTTCTACACCAACCTTTTCCGTTTCACAATCCTCGTTCCGGATCCAAATATCCCTGCTGGTAGAAAACTGCCTAAAATTCAACCACAATATTGCTGAGATAACTTCAGCGATGCTAAGATAATCACAATTTTACCTCATTCTTTACTGCCTACTCTTTTAACGGCAAGCTATGTTACGAAATATAGCTTTATTGATGCTGAGACATTTGCAAAACTCCGAACCGCAGGTGTCCGCGGTGAGAACGAGCGCGCTATTGTCCTTTCCAGGCAGCACCGCGCTCACCACCACACCATGTGGGTCCTTCGCTTCGCTTGTCTCTCAGCTAGATAGAACTAGCTGGGATAAAACTAGCTGATCACTGATCGATAAAACTAGCTGAGAGACAGGCGGAACGAAGGACTCGCATGGTGTGATGGTGAATGCGTTACTCCCCGTAATGGACAATAGCGCGTTCGTTCCCTACCGCAGACACCTGCGGTCCGGAGTTTTGCAAATATCTCAGCAATATTGTGGTCATATTTTGCTTAATACTCCGCCATAAAATTATAGAAGGCAGAAAATAAAAAGTAAACACCACCTAAAATCTTTCCATCGCAGGTTCGACTTGGGATGGAAAGAATGGAAACAGGCACAGCTCCAAGACCTAACAGTATCACCGCCGATTTCCTTAGAGCTCGAGGCCAAAATTCATATGTACTTCTCGAAAACCATATTACAGCCTACCTTCAAAAGGAAGGAATCCCAGACCAATGGAGGACGTCGCGGTACGGTCATCCTGCCTAAGAAAGAGGACTGAGGGAGTCCTCATAACTATCGACCAAGGTGCCCATTTAGCGTCTTCTACAAGCTCTTCACAAACATTATACTGTTACACCTGTCAAGGACATTGGATGGGATGTAATCAGTGAAGCAAGCACAATTTCGACAAGGATTTTGCTGCGTTGACCACGTCCAAACTGTGTCAAAGTCATCGAAGTTTGTCGAGAATACCACCTGCCTCTAGTCCTAACCTTTGTCGATTATGAAAAAACGTTTGACAGTGTCGAAAGGAATGCAATCTTGTCAGCACTTATCGACGAAGGAGTGGAGCCGTCCTAAATAAGAACTCTATCTGACTGTTATTGGAACTGCACTATGAAAATACAGCTTTTCCATCGACCTCTCACCATACCCATAGGAAAAGGGATTTAACAGAGCGACACAACATTTCCAAAGTTGTTCCTGCACTGCACTTGGTAGTGAGATCGGTCACTTGGGATGGGAAAGGCCCACGTATTGATGGAAAATTCTTATCAAACCCTCGTTTCGCCGATGACATCGTCATTTTTTCAAGAAGTACCAGCGAAGCACAGACGATGATCACTGAGCTCAACGAAGTGGAAAAAAGATTAGACTACTCATAAGTCTGAAGAAGACGCAGTTGATGAAAACTCTTGATGCGAAAGAGAACAAACTCAACCGGATGGTTTTTGCACCGACCACCTCGTGCGTATATCTAGGGCGATCAATAGGCATTGAAAACAACATAAAGGAGAAACTAGTCTGATGAATGAGAGCAGCTTGGGCCGCATTAGGGCCTCTCAAAGAAGCCACCGACCAACTGAAGGATCCAAAAATCTGCGCTCACCTTTTCGATTCTACGGTCCTCTCAGCGCTCTGTTATGCTGCAGAGACGTGGCTTGATACTTCAACCACGTCAAGAATGCTTTACGCTAGTCACAGAGCGCTTGAGCGATGTCTTCTGAAATATAACCGGCACTCTTAATATCTAGCCGGAATGCAATGCTCTGACCTTAGAAATCTGTCACATCTTCGAGATCCAAGAGAATATACATTGACAGCGAAACATTGATAGGCCGGTGACATAATGAGAAAAACAGACGACAGATGGAGTAAAAGGCTCGTAGTGTGAACTCCACGAGAATGCAAACGTTCCCCAGGACGGCTACCTACACGCTGGGCGAACGTGTTCTTAAGCAAAGTTAATCAACTGTACTCGCAGCAGCAGTTAGACGATTGCAAGGAAAAGAAACAGTGGCAAATGTGCCAGGGTTCGCACAACTCATTAGGACGAACGATCAAAGTATCCAAGTAAGCATAAAAACCATGTTATCAACAAAGCGAACTGCCGACAATCGGTTTTCACTCCCGTATTGTCCCATTCCAATGTTCGCATGAGGTTCTGGAAGGTGACAGTAAATATTTTTGGCGAGATTGTATCGCCTCGCCTAACTCCTCTTTTGACGTTGATGTTAATATCGTTGTAAAATGGTGCCATGCTGATTGTGGAATTCTTTTACAGCTTACGAAGAATTTTTATCTACTCAGCAGCGACTCCTTGACTATCAAGGGCTTCCATGACTGTTTCTATCTCAATTGAGTCAAAGGCCTTCTTCAAATCGATGAAGGTGGGACCGAGCGGTTCTTTGTACTCTTGCGATACTTCGATGAGTCTAGTTATCGTGTTCATGTGTCCATCGCAGGCCTTTCGCCCAGTCTTCTGGCAATACTGTTTAGGATGACTCAAGTGAAATGATTGTAAACGGGAGACAATAAGCAGATTGGGGAAAAATTGCCGATATCGCGTGGGTCACTCTTCTTGAACAATAACACGGTCTTGATGGTCTTCCACTGAGTAGAGACCTTGCCTTCAGACATGTAACGCGTGAAAAGCCAAGCCAGTGTGTTTAGGAGGACTGGCGCGAGGTTCTTCAGGTGCTCTGGTTTTACCCTGTCCAGAGCTGGTGTTGTTCGACTCGGGAGAACCGGTGGTACAACATATCCATCCTCCTTTATTTCATACAACGAGAGGTGGACGTGGCTATCGAAGAGATCTGAGTAGTATTCGTGAATGATTTTCTGCATTGCTTTTTAGGGCGCTACAACTATTCCGTCTAGGCGTCAAATTGCAATAATCTTGCTTTTATAATTGGCGAAGCTCCAGTGGACTTTGCGAATGCTTTTCCCAGCCTCTGAAGCTTCTGTTGTGACTGCTGCTCTTCTCTCTTTAAGATCTTCTTTCATCGCCTGTCTGCACTGTTTTGCAAGTTCGGACGTTAGTTCGCGGTTGTCTGTATTTTTGCTGATGCACTTACACACCAGCATTATGATCGTATGAAGTAACACCTTAATGTTCGAAAAGAGTGCCTTTTCAAACAGTCCTTTCACACATTTAACTTAATACAGAACTTTGATAAATAAAACGCATTCGTGTTTCTACCGATTATACAGCATAGAATGACTAGTCAAAGATAGAATGAGGAGATTTGGCGTCACAGAGAAGAACGGTACAGTGATGAAGCGCATCTCATATTTTCGCACCTGGTTGCAAGTCCTCAGCTACGAAATGGAATTCACAACCCATTAAGCTAATCCACTTCATACACGGATGTCGTAGAGGATTTAAAATAGCAGAAATTGATAGATACCGCAATAATCTAGGAGAAATGTCGTCGTTTCTAATTTGTACCTCTTTCAAGATTTACATGATCCGTTTTCACATGTTCGAAGTGACTATCTGCTGTTCTTGCATTCGATTCCTTTCCTCTCATCCATCAACAACTCTACGAAAACTTTTGCTTGTCTCATCGGTTATTGCCTGAGCACTCCTTTTTCCTAATGAATGGCGTTGAATGCCTGCCGATTGGAGTCTCCCTATATCCCTAAGATCAGTGGTCTAGAGCGTCTCCACCTGGATCGAAAGTAATGAGCTTGCGTCGCACAAGTCGTATCAGTTTCCCGCCTTTAGAGGGGTGAGAGGTTTGGCGAGTACTGGGCGGTTTTGAACAAGGCCCACCTTCTTGATGAGCAGGATAAATACCACTACGCTACCTATCCTTTCTGTATTTATGCAAATAAAGCATTAAGTCCCCGTCGTGTACCCATAGAGGTATATTACAGCTGTTCTGATGCTTCACATCAGCTTAGTCTAAAAATGGTTGTAACGTTAGCTCGTAAACTTGTCGAATCTATGACATTGTCAAAGAACAGCTTGTGTTTTTTGTTATACTTCTTTCATTTAGTTTTGTGCCAAAAAATAAGTCACTTGAGAGAAAACATCCCCTTAAACACCTCATACCGGTTATAATGCCCCTTACAACTAACTGCTGTAAAGGACAGATCGTCCGGAATACTTTGACTTCACTAAGAAAATTCTCTTTAATTTTTTCACCGTATAAAGGCTGATCAATAAAAACTTATATGCGTTGAGTGGTTCATTCGGCCTGTTGAGCATCGGCCGAGTAGAGGCCTCACTACGGAGGCGTTTTGCGCATTAATTACGTTCGCCATCACATTCAGTATTCATTGAGGCAGCTATCGACGCCGTTTCCAATTTCTTCACAAGAGAGAGAAGCAGGCTATTTTTGGATTTCCTTCAAAAACGTTCTTCGTGCAAGTAGCTGTAGTAGTGTGGGAGTGCAAAAAAGTGTAAACAATTCACCTAGATGTGGTTTTTTGTTAGACTTTTCTTCTCTCACTTCGTATTTAAATCCATCCCAGGTTCCTAAGACTTACTTTCTATTAACTTCGGCATTGATCAGTGATTCGCCGTTTCTTATTCCGAACACGAAGCTGTCATTGTAATATTTAAATATCCACAAAAGCTGACGTCTTGGTGGATTTCACCTTCTTCAGGACCTGTGAAGAACAAGGTGACTGCATTCTACTCAGCCAAACACTTCCATAAACGCAACAGAAAGACGACGAAACCTAGATTTCATCTGCATTGGGAACAAAACAGCTTCCTCACATAGCCAATGTTTTCTGCGAGTTCTAGGTGTAAAGCACTGACTATTCTAGGTGTAAAGCAACCGCAGTGTTTAGTATCAGTCTTAAATATTCTGTTAGATAAGGCCTGACAACTAAGCACTCCTATCTGTGGGTCGTTCTTGGATTATTTTTCTTGTCAAGCCTGAACTCAGAATGCTTCAAGGGTTTGTGCTTGTCAAGAAAGCACTCCAAGGTCATTTGGAGTCCTCATATGTTGATTTTTACCTGGCTAATTCTGCTCGTAATTGATGTTCTAAAAATCCATAAAAAAAGGCATAACAGAAAAAACCAAAATTGTTTGTATTATAGTTTGTACGAGGAGTGTGTAGTGCAGCTGTCAGACACACCCTGCAATACACATGAGATCAACCCCCGCGCTCCAGGCTCAGCAAGCTCTCCATCCTTCCGGGGCCGGCAAATTGCTACCAGACTTATCTGGGAGGATAGGATCACTGGCTCGATGCATCTCTAGGCCACCGCGAGTGTAAAGGTCAGATATGCATTCAATCACCTCTAAACGATGCTTAATGAAATCGAATGCATGGCGCATCCCTCGATTGATCAACGCTGAGAGCTTTTTATTCTTTACTATAGTTTTTATAGATCTACGTGTATAATGTTAGAATGTTGTAGAATGTTAGTACCAACCTTTATGTTATTGATCACTCATAAAACTTACTTTCAGTGATTTAGTTATTTCACGTTTTTCTATCTAACCTCTATAGTCGAACGGTCCATTTCTAAAAAAAATCCACGGCATATTAGCTATTTAGCTGGTACATTTCTGGTTTGAAAAGATTTTTTTGTTGTTGTTTCGTGAAGCTCTGCGCCTTGCCGTTCCATGATCGCCACCGGGGCAGACGCTTGCACTCTCTCAATGGAAAAAATACTGCGGTCTCGCAAATCGATTTTAATCCTAGACCGCGACGATCGTTAATATTGGTTTATTTTTAGCTAGTCATAGACATTGAAATAGCAAGCCTCTGTTTATAGTGAGCGACTTTACCATGTTGATGAATCTCTGCTCTATCTCGTGACCTGCCACTGAGGGATGACACCGTCCTCTAATGAAACAGTAAGCCATTGAAACGGTCTCTCCGACTGTTAACAATCGGGCAGCAATAAAATAAGTGAAAATATAAGAAGGTGGGCTTGACACGTAATGCGTATGAATGATAACCGATGGACAAGAGCCGTAAGTGACTGGATTCCTTGGGATGTCAAACGTACTGCGGGAAGACCACCGACCCGTTGGTCAGAGTTCTTCACGAGGAGCCTAGAGAAAAGATATGATGCTCTACGAGTTCCTAAAGCAGAACCTACTGGGCTACTCTTGCACGCGACAGGGAAAAATGGAGGATTTACTGGCGCCCGCTCGAGTCACTCGACGGTCAACGGGACTACAGAAATGGCAGTAATGATAATAACAAGACTTTTCTGCGGGAGGATAGATATAGTGGCAAAGGTTTTTTTATTTGCAGTTAGGACAGTATATTTTTCGTGGTGTTATCCTTCGTTTCTTTGAGCAACACGACTCATTGTAATGGGTAAGGACGTGTCAAGTGTTTTGTCAACCTTAAGAGGTGTGTGATCACAACAGCACACGTTTTTCCCTACATGAGTAGCAGTAAAGTCAAAAAAAATTTAGTTAAACTTCAAAGCATCGGAGGCTGAACGGATTCCAGCTGGCCTGAACTTTTATTGCAAGGGTTTCTGTCGTTGTCAGTCCGAAAAACGAGTTCACATTACCGATCATGTTTGCGTCGGCTTAGTTTCACATTAACATAGTGAGGAAATGTTTAAAAAAAACAAATCGTCACCTGAGAACTCGTCCATCTATGTGCGCGGATCTATCTCGTGTTCACATTTTTAAAACCGACTTTCCTTTAATCTCTGCCCATTTAATCAACAGCTCTCTATGATTAGGCCAACACATCTGTTACAAAAGTTCTATTTATTCGGCTAACGTTTACACGCCTTCGCCTTCTTCAGAGCCACGTGGAGCCGAGTTTAGGTCCATAGGTGGTCACCGCGAAGTGTGTGCTCGGTGTCGTATCGGAGCAAGTCAAGCAGAGTGCGTGCCACCTACCAACGACGCCGGCTAATGTAGAATGCATTGTCCTCCAAGAAGCAGATCAGAGAGACAATCGGTCAGCATTCATGCTGCATAAAAAAACACTAATTTTGGAAACGTCATCCTAGCGATGCTTACTCCAGTGGTTTCGACTCGATGCGAGAGCTAACACCCACGTTGCGTCAAAGACCATCTATGGTCCACTGGCTCAGATTATCGAGCCTTCAGAAGGAGAAGGCATAGACGCTAGCTGGACAGATCTTTTTGTTAACCTCGTCTTAACTTAATATTCCAAAAACACAATGATTAATGTTGCCGAGGCTCAATGACGGTCGATTTTTAAAATATTGTTACTCTCTGTGTTAGCTGACAATGATACCGACAGCTGCAGGGTGGAGGGTATCTTGCGAAACAAAATATTGTCAATAGACAGTTAGTATCACCAATAACCTTTCTCTATGGAAGGACATCGCTGAGTGAAGTTAATTTACTCGAGAGGTAATCCGCTGAAGAAGATCCGACTTGATAGCACGAAGAAGACTTCACACGAGTGGAAGAACGACAGTGCACTATCATCGGCTCCGAAAAAGAAGGTGTTGAGATGTTAACCTAACAAGCCTTCTCGTCAACATCACTCTAGCTTAACATTCCAAGAAACAAAGAAGGGTTAAAGTTCTCGGCGTTGATCAATCCCTAAAGGTTTCGCTACGCATTCTTCTTCACTAAGTAGCGCTTGGAGGTGATTGAAAGCATACCTGGCCTTCACAACGACGCGCCGTAGCCTACCGTTACATCGAATCAGTGCTGCTATTCTCCCAGAAAAGTCTGGTACCAATTTGCCAACCGAGGAGAGATGGAATATTTCTAGGTGGCCCATGGGCGCAGGGACCGATTCCACGTTTGTGTTGCAGGGCGCTTCCGACCACTGCGCCACACGCGCCTTTTTTTAACACTCGAAATAGGTGAAGTAAATGTATTGTTTCGAAAACGTTTTGTGAGAATTGTAATTTGACAAAAATTCTGCAAATTTATAAATTTTTCAATACGTGAAATGTTCAAGAACGCTGTAGCGAGTGAACTCAATTCAATGAAGATTGTTATATTTTATTGAAAAAAGGACTGAAACAAATCTGGATACTAGAAGTTTCCGTTTCTCATGAATCAGCTGTCGCTCTCCTATGCGGAGAAAAACTTCATTGACTGGATTTGAGTGCAAATGATCATTACTGATTGAACTCCTAAACCTTCTCAGTGGTGTTTTGAGCAAGCATTCATTTTTACGCTGTTCAGAATTCCGTAATTTTGCTCATTTACCTCATTTTTCGCCACTTTTAAACTAAAACAGACTGATTGCCTTGCAGTTACAGTGCTTTCCACATTTATTGCCAAATATTCAAGACCACTTTCCCAATTTCGCAGTAATTCTATTCAAGAAGCACCACCGAATCGGTGCCATTCGCTTGAGAGACACCAATTCTCCCACATTTGATATGGGAAATATTTCCTTAGATTTTTTTGCAATAGCAATGACACGAGTAGCTTACCAAACGCAGCAGCTGCAGGAGGATGTACTCTGCCTTCGGGTGGATTGTCAGGTGCTCCTCATTGATGTGCTTACCTGTCGAATGGCACACGGAGCTGAGTTCCATGTGTTCCCTCGATAAATCGATTCTGCAGACTTAATCACTAGCTCTCACATATTCTAACTCAGAATTCATTTATTTGGTCATAACTAAAAAAAGTCATTCCATCGCAGAACTTACTTAGATTTTACGTGCGTTGAACCCGCCTAGGTCTCATCGCTATTGTGCATTGTCGTATTGATAAGCATTTAACCATATGTTGACCATCTTAGGTCGTCATAAATAGCTCCGCCACTAACTGAATCGCTTTTTAAAACAAATGTAAATTATAATAACAATGCTAATTTTTTATTTCTTGCCTATTACAATTTTTCATGGCAAGGTATTGCTTGTGATACAGCTACAATAATGCTGCGATAATTGCAAAACTACGGCTCGCAGGTGTCTGCGGTGGACAGCAAAAGCGCTATTACTCTTTCCAAGGCTAACACTACTACCACACCAGGTCCTTTGCTTCGCTTGTCTTTTAGATAGTTCTATCGATCAGCGCCATCAGCAATTAACTTTCAACGGGATTGATATAGGGAGGCCAAATGGTCAGCGAACCAAGTTAAACTGAGGCTGTAGTCGGAATCACAATGTTAACTTTTTTATTTGCTGCCTACTACACTCCATAGATTTTTTTACTTTTTGCCTATCGATAAAGTTAGATGAGAGAAAGGCAAAACAAAGGACCCGCATGTTGTGGTGATCAACGTGTTAGCCCCCGGAAATGGTAGGTTAGGAAAATGAAAGCGCGTTCGTTCCCCACTGCAGTCACCTGCGGTCCGGAGTTTTGCAAATATCTCACCATCATTGTGGTTACAATAATAATGTTGAAAACTCAAAACATAAGAGCTGATAATGCTGGCATGGTTGAAAATGTCATGTGGATCGTGCGAAAAACTCTATAATAATATAGATCTAACTAATGCGCAAGGGCGTGTGTGGCGCAGTGGTCGGAGGCTCCCTGCAAGACACACCTGAAATCGATCCTCGCGCCCATAGCCCACCAAGCCTTCCATCCTTCCGGGATCGGCAAATCGGTACCAGACTTGTCTAGGAGGATCGCGCACTGACTCGACACATCTCTAGGCCACATCGAGTCATTGTAAAGGCCAGATATGCATTCAATCACCTCCAAACGATGCTTAATGAAGTCTAATGCATGGTGCATCCCTCATGGAATGATCGACGGCGAAAGGTTCATGAAGTTTCAAATTTTGAGCTGTTCTGTTTATGTTCTAAAAAGTCTATTACAATAAAAGCTCCAAAGCTCTCGGCGTTGATCAATCCTTGAGGGATGCGCCATGCATTCGACTTCATTAAGTATCGTAGGAGGTGACTGAATGCATATCTGACCTTTAAAATAACTCGCTGTGGCCTAGAGATGTATCGAGCCAGCGCTGCTATTCACCCAGACAAATCTGGTACTAATTCGCCGACCCGGGAGAGTTGGAAGGCTTGGTGAGCCATGGGCGCGGAGATCGATTCCACGTGTGTGTCGCAATGGCGCCGTCAACCACGCTCACCATCTATAACAATACTTGTTATAAATTGCTATTATTGTTACAATTATTTTTGCTTGGAATTGCTACCGTTATCTAATTATTGCCACTGGTACTACTATTAGGTCGACGGAGAACTTTCAACTGTCTGGTGGGTGTATTATTACCAAAACCTATAAAAAAGTTCACCATATCAAAAATGAAGTGATCTTCGTATCTCGTGAGTAAACTAAGATCACAAGCTAACGTGCACTTATTGTAATATTTATAACGGTTAAGCATTAAATCATGAATTGAAACTCATTTAGTGTTAGTGTAACGCCGTGGGTATCGTTTTTGCAGATCTTCAAAAAAAATTTGCTTAAGTGAGTTCGACTAGAACACTTAAAATCTAAGGCCTGTTAGAATCATCATAGTTTATAAGAAAAATTACGTCTTCATCGAGAGAGAGAGAGAAAGAGATTTACGTGTAGAATTGCGTTCTACATGTGGAGCTCAACCACCCAATGGAAGATTTCTTAATCGGCTGATAACGAGTTCAACATCTTCATTCCGAAGTCTAACTGTTCGAGAGCAAAATCCATGAACGGTTGTCCTCAATCGCCGGACAGTGGGAGACCTTCCTCTGGTCAACAAGAGTAAGCAGTTGCCAGTAGTGAAAACTTGGAGAAATCCTAGGATGTAAAACTGAAAGCACTATAAAAAAAGAAACTCTTATCCGAGCAATTAACTTCGTGTTATCTTGAAAATCCATGAATGTACCAGTCAACTGGATGTTGTTCTTACACTCTCATTATTCTTCGTAAGGACAGCCTGTTCAATTTAACGAGCGTTATGTTCAAATAATCGATTTGTTTGGCCTATTCCTTATCTTCGACGTTCGTACTAAAAAGTGCATGTGAAAGTTTTTTTCCGCTGGTTTTTCCATTGTTTAAGAGAAATAGAACCTCAGAGTCGGCAAGGAGACGCCTTACTGAATTGGCAAGTGTGAAGTAATCAAAGCAAAAAGTTCTTCATCAAGCAAAGGTTACTTAAAGCATTTGTTTGCGCTTTTTATACCAACCCGTTTATACTTTTTGACGTACGTTTCTATTTTCTAACAAGAAATATTAACCAACAGCTAAATTACTATCATTTTGAATTCTATCTACTAAGAAATTTATTTATTAATTTTAGGTTTTATCCTTAATTTGACGTCACCCCTATTGAGATGATTAGAATGTTCTCATAAGTATTTTTTATGAAATTAGCATCGTATGGCGCTTTACACAAAGAGCGACCAATCGCCGTCGCTTTGGAATCTGTGCGGCTGGGTGCCGGAGAAGTGACGCCGCCGATGAGGACGACAACTCCTCGGCTTGATGTAATGCGTAGAGCTTTCAGTCTAGTTCGTATATCCCGTCATAAAATCAAAAATTCTCGTCGTCAGTTTTTGGTAATCGTCGTGGCAAACAAACATTTAGCCGAAGCTTCTTAAGAAGTCGCATATGACTCAATGTGTTTCATTTAAAATTGTGAGGCCCTTCGAGCAAGGCAAGCTTTTGTATAGTAGTCAAAAATCATAGAGGATGTTCGAACAAATACCTCTCTAAGGTTCTTCAGTCTCTATCCGCTTTAATCAGTTTTGTTCTCTTTTTGTGATCAATGTTACTTTTCGCTATCAGCAGTTCTCTCATCATTGATGTGTAAAGCCCTTGAAGTCGATATCAAAGTCATTAAGCCATTTTATCCGATTTCATAAAGAGTAATAATAAATAAAGTATCGGAGAATGGATTGATTTATTGTTGTATTATTTGGCGTTTCAGTTATGATTTGTTGAAGTCCATTAAAGTAGTATCCTTCCTCTCTTGCTCTCCTCTCATGTCTTTCTCTCCTTCTATCTCTTCTGTCCGTGTCTCTGTCTCTGTTTCTGTCTCGCTCAGCCTTTGTTTCTCACTCAAGCTCACTCTCTTTCTCGTTCGCCCTCTCTCTCTCTCCCTCCTTTTCTCTTCACCAGAAATAACGAGAAACAGGAGAAAATTGCGGTCTGAGCGAATTTCAACTTCATTACGTCATTCTCCTGACAAGGCAATTTTTTTCGCTCATACTCTTTAACTTCGGGAAATTCGATGGCGTGATGGTCGTTCGTTTTTTCATCGTTTCTCGCTTTTGGTAGATAATCCCCACTTCACATAGAGAGCAAATACGTTTTTTCTAATGTACCTTAAATACATTGACACTCTTAAGCTATAATGTTGAGATATTTTATGATTGAACTCCAATGAACGGCGTTTCTGATTTGGGGATGCTGTTTGCTTGTAGTAGAAAATTTTGAACTTCTTGGTACTACCATCCAGCTTAAGTCTTTCTCATTAAATAAATTGATTTTCGTTTATAACTTATCATGTTGCTTGGATGTTCTGAGTCGTTGGGCTCTGATGTGTAATAGAGTTTACTCTACCTCAACGAGCCTACCCAAACAAGGAAGCATCTCGACTTTCCTCTTCGGAATTCGAAATAAGGACTCTGCCACTATAGAGATAAGCAGACTGGCCATAGATAGCACCGTATCAATGCGAGCCTTTTTTTTTTCTAAAAAGGCAGTGTCATATCAGAAACATTATGGTTTTCATGGTGGTCCTATGTCCCTACAAGCGAACGAAACCCTGCTTTAATCCCTTGGAGGACATGGAGCAAAGACGAATCAAGAAAACTTCCTTTGCGAATGTTTGAATCACTCGATGAGTAACACCTTCATAGATGACAAAGGCCAGTCTTTTAATATGAACGTAGCTAATCAGTGCAATTACCATAAAACATACTACCACTTTCCAGATATACTGTAAAGATATTGTTACAGTTGTAAAGAGATGGGTGTAAGAACTGCAGAATTTCCCACAATCTACTCACTTCCGTGTTCGAGTTTCGTGTAAATAAGAGTGTAAATAGCTAGTCTCTTTTTAAACATTCATAATCGTTTGTTACAACAGTGGGCAGAAGGAGCGACATATTTTACCAGACACCTGTGAAAATTTGGACCAAAGAAAAAAACGCACAACAAATCGAAAGACTAAAAAAGGGCAAGATGTGGTCTAAAATTCTATTTCTAGACATGGTCCCTGTTTCTCATGGCTTCGCATTACAATACTTTTATGTGAGTATGAATCACAGAATTAAAAATGCCTTTTTAGTTGTACACCACTTCTACAGTGATGCCCCATCACTTCACGGCTATCATATCTACAGCGAAGTAATTTCAGCTAGTAATGTGACTTCTGGACCACATAAACATTGATAGTGATTGAAAGCATGACTGATAGCGCTGCTGTGGTGACACGGGTGCCAATTTGGTGACGCGGCCTGGGATGGCACCGCTTTGCCAAATGGGCAACTTGCAGCCTGGATACTGTAAACTCCACATCATCGATTTCTTGTTGTGTTGTGTTTGTATACGGTTGCATGTATGTTTGTATTTATGCATGTGTGTTTGCTTATGTTTATATATATATGTGAATATATATGTATATATATATATGTGTGTGGGTGTGGATGTGTGTGTATACTAACAACGATTATCGATTCGCATGTGTGTGTGTGTGTGTGTGTGTGTGTGTATGTGTGTGTGTGTGCGTGCGTTTATGTGTGTCAGCGCGACCACCACCAACAACCATCACCACACCACACTGCTTTTTGTTTTAACGAATTGCACAGCTGAGACACTAGACGTACATTCCAACAGGCCAGTCAATATCGACTTTTATTCGTTACCATGTAGTTCATCAACGATGGTGTGCTTTTGGACAAGCACTCCTAAATGTTCACAAGTAGTGCAACTGTCGTCAGCACCGTCGCAGTACCACTCATTTGGTCGACTCGGACTTTTCGTCTGCACTAGTGGCACCATAGGGAGTCTGAGCTTTAGTGCATCCAAATCCTTGCCTTGTATCATCTACTTTTTCCGTAATAATCATTCCGTGCCGTATTTTTGGATGTGTTCCTTCGAAAATACTCTGTAGGACTTGTTATTTAATCGTTTAAACTTGTTGTACTGGATTGTATCCTCGTTGAAATCAAGAATAACTGCCTTTTCTTTGATTGTTGAGGTTTCTTAAATGGTTGGTCACGGATTTTTGTCGGAGACATTAGCATGGAAGCGTTTTTACTCATAATTGTTGTTTTCTGCAATTTTGTACACATTTTTCCTTCACGATGGAATCGATTTTTTCCATAAATTCCTTAACAGAACTGCAAAAATTGGAACTTTCCATTCGAAATTATAAATAGAAGCCATCGATTGTGAAGACCTTCGGTTGTTATGTTGCTAGCGCGCACAACATCCTTAAGAACCGCGTAACAGTTGCAAATGCAATGGTTGAAATTGTCTCGACTTACTCAATTGCCCTGTTATTTTCTCACTCTTAAGATCATTCAAGTAAGAAATCGATAACGATGATATACAAGAAAACGCGGGTGTGATCGATTATCATTTTCAGTTCCCATCAATATTTCTAACGACATCGGTGAAGCTGAATGCAATTTAACCAGTTTAATAAATGTCAGCTATTCCCTGCTTGGGTCAACAATTTTTCATGCTGTTCAGAGAGCTTATCATTGGAATGCATTCTGACGTAACTTACTAGATCGAATACTAGAGCTAAAATTGTGTAGCTGAAAAGACCAACTTTGCACAAATCTCAGAATAAATAATCGGTATATTTATTTATATGTTCTTATGAACAGGTCATGTTGAGCCGATGCGAGGTTAGTGTAAGTTGTTGTTGTTGCTATCGTTTTTGCTGTTGTTGTTGTTGTTGTTGTTGATTTGATGATGATGATGATGGTCCATGGCTGACGTTTCAGCAACTTCGTCTTCCTCAGAGGCGTAATGTTTGGGGATTATGTACATATTCTTCAAGTGATGAAGACGGACATGCTGATGTCATTCGAGTGCTACAACTTTGTCAATGATTGTAGTAGTGAATTTCATTTGTACGACACAAATTACCATATATTTAAAGGGCACGATCATTGTCAACCCGGCAGCGCTGTTTTTGATCACCCTTATTGATTACAGCGCTTTTTTTCTTTTGAAAAGCGCCTTTGATCAGTGTGGTAAGTTTCTTTAGTGCGGTTCTTATATTGGTTCAAGTTTATTAGTTTTAGTTCTATTTGAAGTATTTTTCTTGATGAGCTTACACGAGGTTGATAATGATCTTTATTATCGGCTAACGTTTCGACGTCTTCGTATTCAAATCTATTTGAAGTCTCCTAGCTCAGAAATATCCATAGCTAAAGTTCTATAGATCGGATTTTGATGAATTGTTAATTTCACTTAGTTTCTAGTGTTTTCGCACTCTACAAAATTTTGTATTAACAATCCGCAAGCTTTTTCCAACAACGGTCTGCTTGAGTTGTTTTTGTTGATATCGTTGACTTCGTTGTTTGTACTTTATCATTTTAATCCTGACGTTAAGTATTACGATGTTCACAACGAATTGAACACGGTCTGTTTTCAACGCCTGAGATTACATGGAAAACTAATGGATGTTTTTGAGACTATCAGCAAGGATTTCTGGATATCACCATTTTGATCAGGCTCGGAGGACGTCATCATCAGATGTTTCTTCATCGACGTTCATCATCATTTCGTTTTATAGGGGGTGAATTGGCATTAAAACCTCATCAGTGAAAGGAAAGCAAATCCCATCGATGACGTAATAGAGATTTCCGGCTGTTTCTAGCTGTACACTTAAATTCCCGTGAAGAATTTCTCACTAAACACAATTCAAGTAGCAGCTGCGATATTTTCTGTCTTAATCGGTCTTATCTTGAACATAAATTGCTGAGAGCGTTGGTCAGTGTGAGTAAACATTAGGTGTGAAAGGACAACTATGAATATTAAAGAAAAAGAACTTTAAAAAGGTGAAGATACGACGTCCGTGACAACCAAGTTTTTTGGATCAGCTCTTGTTCAGGGCGTTGATAATTCCCAGAAGGAATTTGCCTTTGATGAAGATTTGCCTAAATAAAAATGTTTGACTTCTTCTGTGCTTAAATGGCACAATCGGATGGACAAGCCAGTCTCGTGATGTGTGTTGCAGTTCGATCCGCATCTCTACTCTGCCATGGCCACGATGGGGATGGAAGCTATTTCTGGTGGATTTCTCGTATTTGATTACAGTTGGTTGCTTTAGTATATGTAAATTTGTCTACGTTTGTTGATACTTAAACACTTGGACAACTAATTTTCATTATGAGGATTCATGAACAGTCGCCTTGGTCTGAGATCATTTTCACTTCACTCTAAATTTCCTTCCTTGCTGGAGTTTTGAAAGTGGTTCTGATTCTCGTTGAGGTCGTCAGTGCTTGTAATCTAGTGGTCATTTTGTTGCAAGAATAGCAATGAATCAATCATATTGGTATCGTTTAACTCTTAGCTGATCCTCCCAATGGAATTCTTAACCTCCTCCGTACCTTTGCAAACATTACTCTTTGGACGAACAGCCCGTTATGGATTGAGCCCCAACACGCAATGAAAAGCACCTCAGCCCGATGAGGCGGGCACTTAGTAGAGAACACGTAAAAATAGAAAGATATTGATTCTCCCATCACACGAATTCTGATAAATTTTTTTACTTTGCACTTTATAACGATTTTTATGGGTCAAGAAGAATTTTCGTGCATGACAAATAGGGTTGGTTGTGCAGTCTCGCATTGTCTAATCCTCCCTTATTACCACCCATCCTTGTCATTCAGCTGGCCTTTTCATCCCCCACTTTATGGAAAGGTAGAAAAAAAAAGGGAACAGGAAGTAGAATCGCTTACTAGTATGTAACTATCCAGTTGATATGTCACTGCAACTGGAAATGTATTTGATTTGTAAAATGTTTTTTCCTTCATTTTTTCTCTTCGTTGGGCGATATCATTAGTGATTTATTTCAATGGCGTCATTGGGGCCCTTTCAATAAGTTTCGGTAGTTTTTCGACCACTATAGTACTCGAAGGCTTTATGAACATGTGGTAGAAATTACATCTCATCGCTCCAAATATAGTTTTTGTTTCAGCTTCATGATTTCAAACTTAATAGAGTATAACAAAGCCACTTTTTTTTATTGGTCAATAGGAGTGTAACAGTGGCCGAAACATGTTCTCGGTCATCGGCTTCTTCTACTAGACGAAGTCATGCTTATTCTATTGCCTTATCACTCAAAATAGGAGGCTTGACGACAAACAGTGAAAAATGGGTGAATCACAGACCTCAGAATCTTAATGTTCTTTCATAATAAGGTGGTTGAGCTCGCATTCTGCCGGATTAGATCTATCGATCCCAGTTGTTTTTGCTTCAATTTATAAAGTCCACTACGAACAGGGGTCTGTATACTCAATGAAGAATACCAAAGTATTTTTAGTGGTTTGCGAACAGTATATAACTAACGAAGGATAAAGGATAAAGCTCTCGGCATTGATCAATGGCTGAGGGATGCGCCGTGCACTCGACTTCATTAAACGTCGTTGGAGGTGAGGTCTGTATACTCAATGAAGAATACCAAAGCATTTTTTAGTGATTTGTGAACAGTATATAACTAACGAAGGATAAAGGATAAAGCTGTCGGCATTGATCAATGGCTGAGGGATGCGCCGTGCACTCGACTTCATTAAACGTCGTTGGAGGTGATTGAATGCATATCTGGCTTTTACAATGACTCGCGGTAGCCTACCGATGTATCGAGCCAGTGCTGCTATCCTTGCAGACAAGTTTGGTACCAATTCGCCAACCCCACAACTGCCTATACGACCGTCTGTGTGCAACGCAAAGTTGCATAATTTGCCCTAATGGTAGAGATAGTGATTGCATGAGCTCGCGTACAGTTTATCTGATCTCATGTAAGGCGTGCGGAGACGAATACATTGACGAAACGGGCAGACCACTCTGTGTTCGCATTAAAGAACACCTAGTCGGCAAACGTAAACCATATACACCACTAGGTGCGCATAGGACCCAGAGACATAAGCGGGAGGACTTTGAAGTACGTGTCACGATCCTCGCGCAGGAGTCGAAAACACAAGCGCGCAAAACACTCGAGGCGTTCTGGATTCCACTGGATTCCAGAAATCCGAAAATGAACCGCAGGGAAGAATGCCTCATTATTACGCGTGATATTGGGCAGTACATAAGCCTGTTATTCTGATGGGAAGGGCACACTACGATTCCGTGTGAATTCTGTGCTGTTGGTCTTCATGCGACATACCCAGTGGAAGCCTCGTAGAAAGCGGTGAGTGTGCAAAGCTGTGTTCATTGTGATTGAAATCAGGGTTTAGCGTTTTCTTTGTCTGGTTATGGAGGTGTTTGGTCGAATAGATTGCTGTCAGCCTGACTTTTCCAGGCTCTGAGGAAGGCGATGTCCGCCGAAACGTCAGCTTATTCGTGAATGAAGAATGAAAATAACACCTCGCGTTAGCTCAACAAGAATATGACGAAAAAAAGAGTGGTGAATTACTAGATCATGTTGAAACTTTATTTTAAAAAAATGGCTCAGAGTTCGTTTATCAGAGGCTGTTTACAAAATCGTCAACTCTCAAAGCCTATGTCGAAAATTGATAACTACATTGAATCTTTGCTGACAAGTTCAAGACTACCCGGAAACGATCGATTTCCGCACTTCCTCTGGAAGGTCATCTCTTGACAAGACGATATTCATTTGAAAATAGATCCTTCAATTTTATCATATTAGTTTGAAGTTAACAGTACGGTTGTGATAGTTTTGTGTTTGTTTGTCTTCACGTTCTCAGCAAATCTTCTCATTTCTTGGACAGTTTTGTATCCAATACCTTCTTGATTGTGAGGCTAAAACGAGGTTGGTAAAAACGACTTATTCAACTTACGGTTCGATATCTTCGTCTACTTGTTCTTTAGAGTCGGATTGATCGGAATCGATGATCCACAGATGGTTGTCAACGCAGTATGCGTGTTCCTCGTCGTATCGACTAGAATCAAGAGAAGTGAAGCACCGATGGAGTCTGGAATCCCAACCTGATATATGCCCTCTTATATAGGACGGATTTCGACCTACCGCTGCCAATCAATACGATCTGCATTTTTGGCGGCAATGCATCTTGCGGCAGTCGGTATTATATTAGGTTGTTCAGAAACAAATGGGCGTTCTTAAACATTTGTTGCTTCCTCCGTTTTCTCTCTCAGCAATCGCTAGGTTGTTAAGCAGCATACGTTTACTTCCATACAATAACACATACAACACAATCGTAGCTGACGTTGACGGCCAACATTGCACAAAAAAAGGTTATGGTGACTGTTTGGTGGCTTGCAATCGGGCTGACTCATCACAGATTTTTAAATCCAGGTGAGACGATTATGGTAGAGAAGTACTGCTAACAAATCGACTAAGTGCACCATAAACTCCAACAACAACGACCGGCATTAGTCAACCGAATAAGAGCAGTCGTTTTGCACAAGCGCTGCAAAAATTGAACGTGTTGGGCTACGAAGCTTTGCCTCATCTGTCATATTCACCACACTTCTCGCTTACTGCCTATCACTACCTCAAGTACCTCGAACTTATTGGGCGGGAAACGTTTCACTAACAACGATGAAGCAAGAAATGCCATCAATGAATTCATTGCTTCCAGGACACCAGATTTTTAAGCAACTGAATCAAACAAACTTTCTCGTCATGGCAAATGTGCGTAGATTCATGGCTTTTGTTTCGATTAATAAAGTATTTGAAGCCAGCTATGATATTTTAAATAATACAGTTAAAAATGTTCGTTTATTTTTGAGTATTCTAATAAAAGCTAGCACATATCGATTCAATATCTTCTAAACCGGCCATCGTTTAACCTCAGTACTATTATTCAATACTTCCTCTGATCATGATCAATAACTTCTGTTAGAAGAACTTTCGTTGTCTCCGATGTTTGACGTTGGCCTATCTGTTTAAGTTTTGTTTCATTCTACAGTATCTTCTCAGTATCTTCACATTCCATCGTTTATACACTTCTCTCACACCTAAGATTGCGCCGTCGTTATTCACAATCTCTTGACATTCTTCAGAAAACATCGTGCAAAAAAAAGATTTCGTGCTGAATTGGAAGCCGCATTTCCAGAAAGCGAATCGTTTTCGGATTTATGTAGCACTACAACCACGATGATGCTAAGATACTATATTTGCAAAGCAAAACATGAATTGGCCGGATTGGAACATGACTAACCTTTCCGGAGGCTCACTAGTTATATCACTCACTAGTTACCCACTGCACACCCTTGCTTTTCCATTCTCTCAGCCGCGTTTTTTACCTAACGGTGCTATCAGCAATCACCTGTCAACGGGGATGATCTGAGAAACACAAGTCAGTAGTTGTAATACCTGCAGAAAAGACTGAGTTCTCCTGCTTTCTTGCTTGCTTCACCTTTTTCGTTCGTTCGTTCGTTCGTTCTTTCTTTATTTATTTATTTCTTTCGTTCTTTCCTAAGATTAGAATGTCTTGCTTTTTCATCGATTTCGAAAAGATGTTTTGTCGTTTAGCTCAATTGTTAATTGAACTTTAATTATGTGAACTTGAATAGTTTACTATAATAAAGGGCGTATTCTTATGCTGAATTAGAATTTACACCGCCTATATAAACTAGTTTCTATAAATATGGGCGCGTGTAGCGCAGTGGTCCAAGGCGCCCTGCAACACACATGTGGAATCGATGCCCGCTCCCATGGCGAACCAAGCCTTCCATTCCTCCGGGGTCGGCAAATTGGTATCAGACTTGTCTGGCAGGATAGCAGCACTAGCTCGATACATCGGTAGGCTACCGCGAGTCATTGTAAAGGCCAGATATGCATTCAATCACCTCCAAACGATGGTTACTGATGTCAAATACATGGCGCATCCCTCAGGAATTGATCAACGCCGAGTGCTTTATCCTTTTTGTACATTTGTAAAAAAATAGTTTCTGCCTAACATCTATTGGTCTATCTCATTGAAGAACATGGATAATTGGACCAATGTGCTCATAAAATTCTTTATAATCTTGTTGAGCAAACACGAGGTGTTATTTCATTCTTTATTTACGCATAAGCTGACGTTCCGGAGGATTTTGCCTTTCTCAGAGCCTAGAAAGGTTAAGTCGACCGCCATCTACTCGGCTAAACACCTCCATAACCAAGCAGAGAAAACGCTAATTCAAGATTTCAATCACATTGAACACAGAATGGCTTCATCGCGTACTCACAGCTTTCCATGAATCCTCCACTAGATATGTCACGTGGAGACCAACCGCACAGAGTTTACATGGAAGCGTAATGTGCCTCTCACATCAAAACAGCAGTCTTAAATACTACCCGATATCAGCGTGATGATGAGGCAATCCTCCTTGCATTACACAATTTTCCGTTGTACTCATATTCATTTCCGGATTCTTGGAATTAATCCAGAATGCTCCAAGTCTTTGTTTGTATGATCGTCTAGGTACAACGGGAAATTGTATAATTTGCCTCAACGGTAGAGACGATGATGGTATGAGTTCAGGTACAGTTTATCTGATCTCTTGTATAACGTGCGGGGACGAATACATTGGCGAAACGGGTGGACCACTCTGCGTCCGCATAAAAGAACACCTAGTCGGTAAACTCAAACCAAGCACCCCAAGTACCCCACTGGGCACGTATACGACACAAAGACATAACGGGGAAGATTTTGAAGTAGAAGTGAGGATTCTCGCACAAGTCGAAAACACAAGCGCGTAAAATTCTTGAGGCATTCTGGATCAATTCCAGGAACCCGAAAAAGAACCGGAGAGAGAAATGCCTCATTATCACGCGTGATATCGGGCAGTATTTAGGCCTGCTGTTTTGATGTGAGAGGCACATTACGCTTCCATGTAAACTCTGTGCGGCTGGTTTCCACGTGACATATTCAGTGCAAGACTCATAGAAAGCGGTGAGTATGCGATGAAGCCATTCTGTGTTCAATGTGATTGAAATCTTGATTTAGCGTTTTCCCTGTTTGGTTATGGAGGTGTTTGACCGTGTATGTTGCAGTTAGCTTGACTTTTCTAGGCTCTGCGAAAGGCGAAATCTGCCGAAACGTCAGCTTATGCGTAAATAAAGAATGAAATAATGCCTCGTGTTTGCTCAACAAGAATACGAAGAATTCCTTGATCAATGCCGAGGTTAATAGAAAATCGGTCGTGAGAATTATTAAAAGACGTACTCATAGAATTAATGAAAAATCGAGCGATCCTCAAAATACTCGAATATTGGAAGCGAGTTTCACCTTTTTCATGCATATTTGCTTTAGATAAATTCTCATAAATTAAAGAAAAATTTTTTGACTACAGTTATGTCTATGCCCCATTTATTTATTTCGTTTCCTGCTTTTTTCTCTTTAAATTTAATCAGCAGCTTTCGCCAACCAGTCACGGCTTCTTCTCGTTGTGAATCCAGGAAGGATCAATGCGCCGGCGGCTGTCGGCCGAGGGCAGCGCATGAAATGGCTTTATCTCGACCGGCAATCCAAGACAGATAGCTGGATTTATTATCGTTTCGATATTGTTATTCTCATATATGTTTCCGCTTTATGCTATGTAACTTGCGGAGCTGACACACACGCACACACCGCCACCACAATCGACTGGCGTTTCACATCGCATCCGAGAGCTATTCATATAGCTCAAAGTGAAATTTTTTCTCTTGGTGAAAATTGACAAGTCCGCATCAACTGCTTTTATATTGACCATCAAGTAACTTAAGAGTGTGCTTGTATAATATTTATACTAGTCACTATCGTGCACCAGAGTTGCCGAGTGGGCTCCGTTCACCAGAGAACATGAAGAGGGCTATGTTTCCCGTTCAGTGTTTTCGAGATATCTGACCACTAGTTCCGTGGTGCTCCTTCCCTCATTTCCCACCCTTCATAGCTGACTGACGTTGTTCGTTGTTCTGATTCCCTGATTCCCACTTGCGTGATAACATCCAGGTACATCCAGCATTGCCTTTCTGATAGCCAACTCGATAGCAGTAATCGATCATCCTTCCTACCTGCATAATATCCGGATATCTAAGGCATACCTCAAAGATTGTGAAATCCTAGTCTGAGTCGATAATGTGAGCAAAGAGCTGAGTATTCGTTCCCGCATTCACTGCTACATTCTCGATAATCTTTTGAAATTCCACTCCGCTTGTTTTTTGTTTAGTCTGGCTTGTGCTCAATGTTATGGGAACATTAACTAAGTGAAAACGGTGTAGCTGCCATCCATCAACTTTCATGTCTATATTACCTTCATTCAGTCCTTTATCCTCACATGATGTTATGAGGGATAGCTGTAAATAAATAATTTTGACGAGATCGTATCGCCTTGGCCGAGTCCTCTTTCTACGTGAGCGATGATGTCATTGTGAAATGACATTTTCTGGAAGTTAAGATTCAGTCCAACTCATGAATTACCTTACACACTGAGCAACGACGACCTGGTTTTCTAGAAGTTCGATGACCGTTTCTATCTGAAATGAATCGAAGTCCCGTGCTTTACGCCTCTGTTATGTTACTGGGATTTTTCTGTGCTTAGATTTGATTTAAGGACGCACGTGGCGCAGTGGTTGGAAGCGCCACTGCAGCACACACGTGGGATCGATTCTCGCTCCCGTGGCAAACCAAGCCTTCCATCCCTCCGGGGTCGGCAAATTGGTACCAGACTTGTCTGGGAGGATAGCAGCACTGGCTCGATACATCGGCAGGCCACCGCGCGTCATTGTAAAGGCCAAATATGCATTCAATCCCCTCTAACGATACTTAATGAAATCGAATGCATAGCGCATCTCTCAGGGATTGATCAACGCCGAGAGCTTTATCCTTTTTTTTAGCTTTTTAGATCTAATTTACACTAGAACCATCTACGTTAACGCATTTTTTTCTAATTTCTAATTTCTTTTAGTGCTTGTCTGTTTTTTGTGCTATTTTATATTCCTTTGATAGCCTAACATTCCTATAACAATAGTGCAGTATTATTTGCTTAAGGAAAAAAAACGTGAAGAGGCCATTATAATTCTTTATTGCATGGGCGTGGCAATCATAAATGCATTTTATCGACCTCCTCTACAACAGCCTCTCCTCTCCTTAGTTCTTTACCACACAAAGATATTGTTTATATACCACGCTCTTGCAATGGATGCGTGTAGCACAATGGTTAGACGTGCCATGCAATATGCACGTGGTCCTTAGTTCCATCCCTGGCCAGGACTCACCAAGCATTCCACAACTCCAAGGTCAGAAAATTGGTATTGGATTTCGTTAGGTGTATAGCAGCAGTGACTTAACGCATCGATAGCCACCACAAGTTATTGGATTATTATGAATTCGGTAATCCTAATGATGCTTAATGAAGTCGAATGCGTCAGGCATCCCTCAGAGTTTGATCAACTCCAAAGGCTTTCTCTTTTCTGTTTTTCGATTATGAATGGATTTCTTTTTTCAGATTCATTGATTTAAAGAGTGAAAACGCGTTAGGGTTTTTTATGGTCGACGGAAAATACAAATTCTATTCACTTTCTTGGAATCATAACAGTTCTTGTGTTCCTTTTCTTTCTAGCACAAACTGATCCTGTTCTTCTACACTTTAGTTGTAGTTCATTTACTACCCAATGTGTTTTTTAGGTTGCTTATTCATTCACCATTATCGATATATTGCATGTGTTTTATCGAAACGTCTAGTGATGTTTTTGAAGATGGTGACTCGGTTTTGGTTCTATACACATTCGATGATGTGCTGCATCCATCCAATCCACCACCTCTTGTGGTGCTCGTTAATCGATCGTCGGGACGCTGAGAATGAGCTCTCGTGAAAACCGGCAAAATGACTATGTGCTAATGATGTCTATAGTCTTTACTTTCAATTATTTTCATGGTTTTCGATCCTTTTGCTGAAAGTTTTCACCACTAACATTGAACTTGCCGAAAATAGTCTTGCGAACGCTTGCTTCACTATGTACTCCTCGTATTTTGGTCCATATTCGAAATGTTCTCTCACCTATCTGATTCACTTCTATCTCGTCGAATTAGCGAACATGTCGATGTTTTCCAAGGTTAAGCGACGAAAACGTAACATTTGACGAAAAAATTCGCTCATTCTGGTTACTAGTTTCTAGTTTCTTTCCTAGTGTCTTCTTTACGACCAGAAGAAAATTGCATGTTTACTTTGAGCAGCTGGAATCCGTTTATTCTATTACCGTATTCGGTTTGATTTCTTTGGAGGACACTCTTTGACGTTAGGATATGAATCCCTCCCAAATCTCTATTCGGTAGTATCGTACTCACATATTAGAGAAATGAGTAAATCTTGTTTCGCCGTTCCGTGCTGAGTCAGAGTTGGAATCACAACTCATGCACGTACTAGCATTTTTCTAAACGAGACCGTTTCTTTTTTCGTGGCTTGAAGATTGAGCACTCTTATGAGATCGAACACCTTTCAATACAGTTTTCTTACTCATTCTTAATCTCGCCTATCCTTTTCGTTTTTTATTCCACCTGCTCCTAAGCCTTTAGTAGATTTTCTTCAGTTCATTGGCCAATGTAGTCCAGCTTTAAGCGTATGCGGAAATATGTTCTGTTCATGATGAGTTTTAACCATTATAATCGATGCTTAAAATTTTTGGTGGCGGTGTTTTCACCGATGAAGTTCTCTGAATCACATCAACGATCGCGCCCACCCAACTGCGCCGCCATTTTGGGCTCCTATTTTCAATAAGTTCGGCTTTAATACTGGTTAATTCAGATTCATATTCACCGAGTGTATAGTTTATAGCGTATAGTATAGTTTTCTGCTAGTACGTTTCCACATCATTGTTTCGTAATGTTGCTACTTTTCACATGTTAGGAACACCATGCATTGAAATCAATTCACAGGTGTCCGAGGCCAATTCGTCTTCACGGCTTTAGATGAGCATATCTCAAAACATAGTAATGTTTTTTAATTGAGAGAAAAATCACGAGAATTTGAGCTCTTTGCTAATAAAATAGTCGTCTACTTTTTTCCTAACGAGGAAATTTCGAATCTTTGCAGCTTACAAATCTTTTTTTTCCTTTTCTTCCTTCAAGCCTCCTATTCCGTGAGCGCTAAAACTATTGAACAAGAGTCCAGAAAAGCATAATGTTGTCTCTGAATGTGTCATTAATGTTAATGACTATCGCACTGGCTCTAGAATGTTTCGTTCATTAAATCTTGCTGGCATACCTTAGTTTTAGCTTAAAAACGGAATAGGAAATGCATTGAGAGAAAACCGCATATGTCGCTGAAAAATTGGGCAAATCTTCTTCAGTAAGTTTATCAAATCCTCAAATCTCCTGGTATTCTTAATACACAATCAGTACTACTTAATTTACTTTGTTGTCGACAACTTATCACCTGCTGTGGTTGGAATAATATTTCTTTCGGACCGGTGAAAATTTGCTGGAAACTTATTACCGCAAAATGTTCTCGGAAAAACCCTGAAATAGTTGATCTCTTCCTAAATGAGTCAATCTTTCTCCGGTATTGTCGATTCCTTTTTAATTTGCCATCGAACTGCTCTTCTATTGGCTAAATTATATTCTGATTAGGTTCATAAGAGAAAGGAAAATCGCTGTGAGCTGTAGAAGCTAAGGATAGCTTGGCTTCGTTAGCCATTGACCACCACTTGTAAGTAGATGTTTCTGCTTTGTTAATTCCTGCATGCTTCGAACTTGCATTATTCATTTACATACGGAATTACCAATCTACACTCGCCTTTACAAGCAGGTTTATTTTAGTGCTCAGTTTTGTCAGATTCCTAAATTCCTGTCGAAATTAACATACGTGAAAATTAGATTATTTGATCTCATTAACAATTTTCCGAACTGATGTACATTTTCCACGTGATTGTTGGTTGGGTTATAAATGGTGGTTATAACTCTCGGCGTTGATCAATCCCTGAGGGATGCGCCATGCATTCGACTTCATTAAGTATCGTTGAAAGTGATTGGATGCATATTTGGTTTTTACAATGACTCGCGGTGGCCAGCCGATGTATCGAGCCAGTGCTGCTATCCTCCCAGACAAGTCTAGTACCAATTTGCCGATCACGGAGAGATGGAAGGCTTGGTGGGCCGTGGGCGCATTTCACGCGCGCACCGCAGTGGCGCCTCCAACCACTGCGCCACACGCGCCCCTGGTGATTATAACAGGTTTGGAAAAGTCATGTTCACGTTTTCTTTCTGAGGAATTCGTTCCGGAGGGTGTGGCAAGTCGTCATCACAACTTCTCTGTGCCTACCACTGTGGTTCGAAAGATTGGCCACCACCTTCCCAGCGGATTACTTCCAAACTACTTCGGCTATAGGTTTCCTTCTTCTTCTCTTTCTGCTTCCGAATGGAAATGTCCAAAAGTGAACCTTTTATTGGACATTAATGGTTCTTCACTGCTAAAAATAGTCCATTGTCGTGTTTTTACTCTTTGTCAGACTTCTTTTTGCTACACGTAGTGATTTTTTACCATTTTAATTCGTACCCATTTTAGTAAATATTTATGAGCTTCGATTAACCTTGTATTTAAATAGAGCTTAATTAAGCGCATTCAAAAAATCACAGGATTAAATCGGTTGATGAATGAGACAGTAACAACCAAATAATCGAATATCGATGATGTTTGGAAGCCTTTCCTAGGTATACTGTGTGCTAAATGACGAAGAGCGATAAGGATTAATCTGAGAATATAGTACCTAAAGATAAGACAGTTTTGTAATAACTTGAAGATTTTTATACAAAAAATAAAATATAACTATAGAGATTGTATTTAATACACCACTGTTGGATACTTTGTGCAGGCTTCTTTTAATAAATTAATTTCATTTCTTATCTTTTCTCTTCGGCGTGTGTGGCGCAGTGGTCGGAGGCGCCCTGCGACACATAATGGAATCGATCTCCGCCCCCATGGTCCACCAAGCTTTCCATCTGTCCGTGGTCGGCAACTTGGTACTAGACTTGTCTGGGCGGATAGTAGCACTGGCTCGCTACATCGGTAGGCCACCGCGAGTCATTGTAGAAGTCAGATATGCATTCAATCTCCTCCAAGCGGTGCTTAATGAAGTCGAATGCATGGCGCATCCCTCAGGAATTGATCAACTCCTAGAGTTCTATTCATTTTATCCTTTTTACCTTTTCTGTTTGTTTCTGATGTGGAAAACGGTTTATGTCCCTATCACTTGCTTTGTTTTTATCTTTTATTTTTGCACAGTATTTGAATATGAAAATGTGAACCATGAAAATGGGATTTTACATATCTATGATTTGGAAATCTTTTTCGTTTGAGTGAAATAAAACGTTTACTATTAGTACTTCGGATATACGGGGTGCACGATAACCACATATTGAGACGATGAAGGATAACAGAATGAGGCGTACGGTGTTGATCAATCTCTTTGGGATGCGTCATGCACTCGGTTTCATTAGGTATCTTAATGGTAATTGGGTGCGTGTATTGGACTGTTTAGAGGTGCCCTGCAGTACACATGGGTTGGAACCGGCGCCCAGACTCACAAAGCCTTCAATCCCTCCGAGATGGGCAGATTGGTACCAGAGCTATCTAAGAGGGTACTAGCACTGTCTTGATAGGTCGGTGGTCCAGCGCATGTACAGGTCAGATATGCATTCAATCATCTAACGAGTCTTGATGAAGTTGAATGCATGGTCTATCACTTACGGGTTAATGAGTCCGAGTGTTTTATCTTTTTACTGGTGATTGAATGCATATCTGGTGTGTACGTCACATTCGGAATGTACCTATGCATCAAATCAACGCTTGTACCTTGTCAAACAAGAATGATAGTAATTTAGTGACACCAAAAGATAACTTAGTTAACCCAGAGCGTGTGATCAAGCGAGCGATCGCATGTATATTGCAGGGCGTCTCTCTAACCACTGTTCTGGACACGCCTTGGGACAATAGTTGTTACAATTTTTTAAGTAAAAAAGCCGATTATTGTCATCAAGGAAAATATAGTAGAACCGGTTGGATGACAGCTAATCTCCTTGTCAGTGTCATCTACAAAAGGCTGACTCACCAACTCTTTGGCCTTTTCGAAGAATAGAAGAATCATTGATTCCATGGCCAATTCATCTTCTTGAAAACATTATTCCGTGGTTGTCCGAAAATCACCAATTTCACTCACTTTATCCTTTTTGCTTTTTGATGTTGATTTGTAAAATCACTGCACCTCACTTAAAGTCGTCTCACGGCCACACATGGCAGCTGTTCTTCGTGAATCAGGATGTACAACAAGCGATTTATCCTTCCAACCTTGCCACTGAAACTTGGAAGAAGCTCTTCAGTTCCACTTGGAAGAACACTCGGAAGGAAACTGATAGAATCCTTGCCAACGTCCTTTTAGAAAGCGAGTCGCCTGGCGGCAATCTTCATTGATCCATACTTAGCCGTCAGCGAATCCTGTAGTGACGGTCTACGCGCACTGTAGTACTGCTATCTCAGGATTTCATGGGAACAAAGTTTATCCTTGTAGCTGAGTACTATTGAGTATATGGAAGAACTGGAACGCATATGATTGCTAGGGATGGACTATTCCAATTATTCAAAAGCTCATCAATAGTAACACTAAATAGACTTTAGTTTGTGCAATTCATTATGCCTTACACGATATTTTGAAATAGGAGAAAGCTCGTTGTGCACACAGACCGCTATTTTCATCAATGATTGCTTTGTTTTCTATTGATTCATCAAATCATCACTGTTGTTTTTAGAATATCCAGTTAGAGCTAGCCATTAACAGCATCAATGTATAACTCTTCACCATTCTCGTATAGTTTAAATGTTAGTGTCATTTATTTTATGTTTGAAGAAAAATGCGATAGTTTTGCGGTGTGAATTTAGTCTGTTAACGTTTTATCCTGTTATGTTTGAGCCCTCGACTGTTGTGAAGGCTACTCCATTATCCCGTTTTATCTCGACGGTTCTAAATTGGACCTCTTATTGGGTTTACCTTTTTTTAAATTCCGCTCTTTTATATCAATTGTGCAGTCACTTTTTATACTTTCCTGAAGCATTCCTTTCGAAGAATTTTTCTTCTAAGGATATTTCTCGTCTGCGAAGCGAAAGAAAAAAAGGTTGGTCTTCCTTTCATCGGTGCCTGAGGTCATAGAATTTCAATGAGCAACTTTTCTAAGAAGTGAAATTAAGCTTGTGAATAGTTTTGAGTTCCCAGCCATTATTCATTCGTTTCGTTGTCTTGCAACCATCATGTATGGAAGTGGTCGGGTTAGGATGTCGATTTAAGTGCAACTTGATCTCGTCGAGCGCAATTTTCTCTGGAAATCCGAGATGTCTGCACCGGAGCTTTGTCAGATCGTCACCGCAGATAGTTTCAAGCCTGTTTGATCAGTTAGATCTTTATTGCTACAGCTACTCCTTTGCTGACATAGCTTGAACTTTCTGACCTGTCAAATAAGACGGTGATATGAGCGGTGACTAAGCTGCGTCCTATTATGGCATAGCGAAAGTTTTGATGGTAGTACTGCTATCGCTCGACTGAACAAATCGAATATGAGGATTTGATAGTATCGTCTGCCATGCCATTGATCAAAGTTTAATCCAAATGGTCGTCTATGTTGCTTCCGTTCGTCCTCGATATGTTCAAGAACTACGCAATTGAGTTTTACTACCCTGGAAACTGGGCTGATGGTCCTATTTTTCATTTGTGAGTAAACAACTTAATGAAACTAACGGAGCATTTATGAGTTTCATGAAGAGGCGCGTCCGCTCAATATTTATCGAATTGCTGTGCATTGTGCATGAAATTATGTGCAGACCAGAATAGATGTGTTTAAGACCCAAGTTTTCTCGACATTGCTTGTTTTATAGGAAAAAATTGGAATTCGTTTTGAAATATATGACTAGGAATAAGCACTTCTTAATGGTCTCCTGTTTAGTCGAGATGAGAAAAAAGTGACTACTGAGCCACCTCTCTAGGGTATTTCATTTTTTTTATTTAGTAAATTCAGTTAGTAATTTTTTTAAACAGTGCTGATTTGTTGAAGGTCTGGTTAATCCCTTATTGCTAGTTTGGGTTCACTTCTTCCTTAACGTTCGGTAAGTGAGCTATGTTCTTATCATGTAAAGCGAAATTTTGTTCTTTTTTTTTCTCAATAAGATTATTCCCATTGCGTTTTATTTCCTAGTGATCTTTATCTGCCCCTTTCCATGAATCACCTCGATTTCGACGACATTTTTCCAAGGTTTCTGAGTTCTTTCATGTTATGAGTCAAAGTGGGTGTGTCACCTAGGTGTTGAACCCACCAGTTCACCTCCACCCGTGGCTATCAAGCTTTTCACGCATCAGCAAAGTCATCAGTGCAGTGGTATTGGTCTCAGTGAAGGTTTGCACCGTAGTTTCTACATGTGTTGGTCTTTTCGTCTATGAAAATTAAGAATTCGCACACCTATTCGTTACAAAAAACCAACGAACATCTGATCTTTCATCTTCAGAAGTCCGATCAACATCACTATGAATCCTTCTTAATCCCTATTATTTTTCCTTACAGTTTCGGCTTTTTTTTAAAGCGTTCAAGAGCACTGTTGGAGTGGACAAAAGTTAAAACCAAAAGAAATTCAGTTCTGGCACTCGTTTTTCATCAAAACACACTTTCTTTCAGATTGCTGATGTTGTGTAGTTGGTAACCTGTTAAATTTGTTCTCGAAGCCCAATTTAGTTTTGTGGCCTTTATTTAGTTTCAGTTTATAAAAATCCATTCTAGACTAAGCTTTAAACAGAGTGACAGCTGGACTCATTCTTGATGATACTGGACTTCGCGAAACTAAAATCGATTTCTTCAACAGAACACATGACAAATGGATAACTCCTGTTGCAGTGTACTTATTACCTTCATTTCCTGTTTTTTTTTTCTCATTTTCATCTTGAGTAGTTCTGCTTTTCGTAGTTATTCGAGAAACCGTCTTTCGATTAACCTTGGAACTAGTAATGAATTTATATTACCAAAAAAATTTTTTCGATCTTCAGCTTCTATGCATGTCTTGATTCTCGATCTCACATGGAGCTTACAGAACACTAAAAACGGTGTCTTTGCCCTGAGGCGCAGCTGGTCTCGGAGGACGGGGTGTTTGTCTTTCTTTACTTCGTCAAATTGGTTAATATCATCCGTTTGGAAGTAATTGTATTTGTGAATATATGCTTGATTGTACTGAATATATGAGGATTGTATCTTGCAGGTCGATATAGCCGTTTGTAAAAACTTGCATTCTGATGACTGAAACATAAGATCAGCTTTCATAGTATTTCTTTCGACAAACACGATAAAGGCAAAGCAATTAAGCACCAAATGAACTCAGTTTTGACAGATTTAGACAAGGCGAATATGAAGAGCCTGTTTAAATCTCATGGCATTCAAAGGCTGCCAAAGTCAAGAATTACTAAGGTGACTTTCCCTGTTTAAAGTGAACGCTCGCAGTGATTTGAACTTTTCATTGCATGTCTGATGAGACTATCTAAATCGCTTGAGCACAACAGCATTTGGCTGACAAACATGAGAAGACATCTGCCATTATGGTACTGATAATTCGCTAGGGCATGCGAGAGCAAAAAAAGATGGCGTAATTGGAACTTTCATCAACATCATCACGAGCTTCGTCTTGAACATCGATTTCATTGCAAAAGTGACAATTGGGATCGCCTTACTCAATGTTTATGGTGGAAAAGATGTTTGCTGTTGTTTTTGAAAACTTTCGCTCTTTACACATCGACGTAATTCTACGATGGATTAGAGTCGATGCATTTTTCATACGCTAGGGATTTTACGAAGAATATCACATAGTTTGCGCCGTGCGACGACAAACGTTCATTGCGATTCACAGTATCAGAAGCCCTCCACTCCTCGTTACTACCTTTCCCACAGTATGCTTGCTTTCTGTTTACTTTCAAGGCTCTTGATTCTTTCTTTCAATCATAAGTTAACACGAAGTTGTTGCCGAAGACTTACTGGGCTAACGTTTTGACACCTTCATGAACCAATGATTCAAGTCGATGGTCCACAGTCTTTCGTCCTCGCGTTATGTCCTGTAGTGCTACCGAGTCGAATCAGTCGATGTTCTGCTAAAGAAGATTCAACTTGATACCACGACGAAGACTCCATAACGCGAAAACGAACGACTGTAGTCTATAAATTCGGATCATCGGCTATGATGAAGACGAAAACGTCGGAACAATGGCCGTGTAAAAGTTATATGACAGCTTCGTTTAAGCTGAATGATCTGAATAAACAAATGATTATTCAAGCCGAGGTTAAGCGAAAGTTGGATTAGTAAAGTGATGTAAAAACACAATGGTTATGTGTGATACTTCTTCTTAACATAATTCCTCTAAGAGGGATAATTGAACAGCAATCGGCACCTTCTACCTTGTTCTCCCCGACAGGCATGTCATTTCACCTGCATAGTATATCGTAGTGCACTTTGTCGTCTTAAAGAAGGCTTTCCATACAATTTAATTTTTTTACTGACTTTTTTAATTTTTTAATGGCAGAGTATTATGTGAAATATGAACATAATGATACTGAGATATTTGCAAAACTCCGGACCGCAGGTGTCTGCGGTGGGGAACCTCTTTGCATACAGTTGAAACAGAAGCCGCACAAGAATTTTGACATCGGGATGCCATTTACTCACAAAAGTACTTCTGAGCAACTTCGCCATTGTGCAACGATATTATCGTTGGCGCAGCGTTTGACTGTTGCGCTAAAATTGAAATAGGAGAATATATGAGTCCTCCCAACGGTTTACCGCCTCATCGTGGCTGAGAGGTGTTCCTGGGTGTCGGACTGCGATGTACAGCTTTGGGATTCGTCATTCCGGCATGGTCTACCAAGCTGAGAAGGAGCCCGGCCTTTGCGTCAGGAAGCCTAGCTAAGTGTAAACCAATACCAGGATCCACCACCGCCCTGATTTCAAACTAGCCTCGTGGGCAGAGATCTCCCTCTGATCCACAAGGGCTGCGATTGCCCGCGGTGGTGTAGACCTGGGCAAACTTTGGCCAGGCTGACCTCGGGATTCCAGGGAACCACAATGGCTTAATCAGCAAATCTCCGATAAATGATGATTATGCAGTGGCCCGCACAACCAGTGAGGACGGGCCATTCAAGTATCAAGTATCAAGTAAATATATGAGTGGAAATGTATGTCACGCGGATACATTAGCTTCACTTTGATGATGAAATGGTCCATAAAACTTCTATCATCGGTAGGCCGAGACGGATTTTGAGTAATTTCAACAGTCGCTTTTCTTTAAACCCAACGAGAACTAGGACGAGTTTAATACCTTCTTCGATTATCAAGCAAACACGAGACTGATAAAAAAGATTGATTCGGCCAAATTCTCGGCATCTTCGTCTTCTTCAAAGCCGGTTTGATTCGAGTCGATGTTTCGCAATAGTCACACTCGCAGTGTGATTGCTCGTTGCCCCACACAGTCGAATCGAATGAAGTGAAGCAATCGAAAAAAATTGAGATGGATTTCTTTCCAACGACACATTCGTATTCAGCTTCGTGAATCTCTCTGAAATCTTCACGTAGGTAGATCGAATGAGGAATTCAACACCATGAACGATTTGACTCCACGACAAAGCATAAGCAAATAAACTGCTTGGTTTTCTTCATCATCGGAGATGTAGTGAAGAAGTGGGGAACCAGTTTTGCTTTCACCGTTTTGCAACTAGGGCTTCGTGGCTAATGTGTGCTTCTAGGACATGGATTTTATGCAAAGAAGACCAGAAAGCGGTCACCAAAATCGAATCCACAACCGGTAAAAGGATAAAAGATGAAGCTCTCAGCGTTGATCAATCCCTGAGGGATGCGCCATGCATTCGACTTCATTATGTATCGTTGAAGGTGATTGAATGCATATCTGGCCTTTACAATGACTCGCGGTGGCTTGCCGATGTATAGAGCCAGTACTGCTATCCTCCCAGACAAGTCTGGTACCAATTTGCCGACCCCGGAGGGATGGAGGGCTTGGTGGGCCATGGGTGCAGTGATCGATTCCACGTGCGTGTCGCAGTGGCGCCTCCAACCACTGCGCCACACGCGCCCCTCCATAACCGGTAATGCTGCCTATTGTAGCAGTATATCGTTTTACGCAATTGAAGAAGGAATCTGGATTTCCATCATGCGTCGGTGAGCGAAGAACAGGGACACCGTAGCACACACCAAAGTGTTGGGAATCAGTTGGCCAGGGCCTGTAATGTGTCTTAACAACAACTATTATACAAAAGTTGTTAGTGTGTGGGTTCCACAGACCAAGTGCACAGTGGAATAAGCCCTCAAACAGAAAGTCAGACCAGGAATGAAAGGCTTAAAGGAAAACAATGATGCTGCTTGGGTCTGTGGCACGTGCTGGTAGATCACATTGGAACATTCTGGCATATACCAGGAACGATTACTGACTAGGTAAACGTATGATATAGACGACGTCTTTACTCATTATATTTATTATTTTTTATCGCCTATCTTCACATCTGTTGTGTGGATTCCATCATTTCTTGCGTTCAATTAATTTCCTCGCATCCATCATCGGTTTCAAAAGCCCATACATTTGGATTCCGCTGGCGTCTGAGGATTTTTGTCTTCTTTATGAATGTCGTTGAATGTTAATAGGATAAATTCTGCCTGGAGTCCTGGGATAGCCGTGCTAGAGCGTTCTTAAGTAGATTGTAGGGAACGAGCTAATCACGGACGAGACGTACCAGGTCTCCAACTCTAAGGCGATAGGAAGCCAGGTGAGCCCTGGACGAGGTCGAACCAACAGTATGCTTGTTGATGAGCGGCATCACTACCACTCTTCTCCCTTGATGTATGCGTTTTACTTCATTCATCTCACTTTTTGCTTAACAGTATTGCGTATCCGTTTCGAGTCTTACCAATTTTTGTGGAATTTGATTTTTTAGGACTTCAACTTATTGGTGGTCTCGTCTTCATGTGCATGTCGATATTTCACGTTTCTTTTTGGAGACATTTTCGCTTTTAGTGAGATGATGTTTGAATCTACTTTGTGTTTCTCTGAACGCAAGCAAAGTATGGAAGTGTTGCCTGAGGCATAATTCTATTGAGTTGGAGAACGCGGTCATATTTAGTGGTTCGCTTGAATTGTTCCAGTTAATTTCAATATTCTTTGGAGAACACAAAATTTACAGTTCCCAGGTTCGACTTTCTATTAACCTCGGCAATGGAATATGAATGCGTAGTTTTCTAGTTCAGCAATCGCGAGGTTGTTATACAGCATACATTTACTTCCACAGAAAAACACACAATACAATACAACACAACAGTAGCTGACGTTTCGGCAGTATCGCCTTCTTCAGAGCCTGGAAGGGTATGCTGATATACAATTTATTAGGCCAAACACTTCAATAATTAGAAACAGCCAAAACTGCACTTTCAATAATTATTAAAGTGTTTGGCCTAATAAATTGTATATCAGCATACCCTTCCAGGCTCTGAAGAAGGCGATACTGCCGAAACGTCAGCTACTGTTGTGTTGTATTGTATTGTGTTTTTCTATGGAAGTAAATGTATGCTGTATAACAACCTCGCGATTGCTGAACTAGAAAACTACGCACACAAAATTTATCCCAGAAGCTTAGAAAAGTGCAGTTTTGGCTGTTTCTTGAACTCAAAACACCTTTTTGTTTCGAACTTTTACAATGGGGGTTACTAATCGTGCGAGTTCAAACTGCTTTATGGTCGTAGGGGAAACGTAGATATGATGATGCCGAGTGACGAGTTAGTTTGCTACTCAGTTGTTTATTTTATCTTTTTAATTGACAGACTCTTATTTTATTTAAATAGAAATGTGCGTATACACGACTTCTCAAACCCTCGCTATTTTGAAGGTATGTTCCTGCGCTTAGCGCGATGAAGTACAGCATTAGATTCTGTTCTGGTTCAACATTTTCACCAGGAGGTTCATCTAGTGGTTAACAAATTCTGTAGAACTGCCTTTATTTAGAGAGAAATTGACATCGTGGTTCTTCATGGCATCGTTCGACTTTTCAATATCAAAAGAAGAAATCGTACCCGAGTCCAAATCAGTCAGTTGCTTATTTCATATTGCATCTAGCAAAATAACGTTGACCCTTAACGGAAAACTGTTAACGTCGATGATACCGTAGGGACATCACTGACGAAAAGTGGTATATTGATAATACTTATTTTGACTAATACTGAAAGGTTTTCAGAGTTGTTTGAATAAGAGCAAAACAGATAAGTTGTTAAATCAATGGTGTTATAGGCTAGTATCCCTTCTATTCTTATGCATTATTAAGTAGAATGGGTAGATCGGAATTGGTTAGCTAAAATAAATTATTTAGTTTGTAAATGTAGCATCCCGATGCCTTTATTAAATATTTTTGGTGTCCATGTGGCATTTATGAAAGTATTCTCTTTATTATCTGATTACTATAAACTTTTTTTGTGTCATCTGTTTATTTCCTTTCAATGTTATTAACATTTACTAAACAGTTTCTATTCGAAGTACACCACTTCACTAAATCAATAAATCAATACAGGTTTTCTTGCCAGGGAAACCCTATTTGCATAGTGTGTCATTTAAGGGTTTCCTCTTCCATTTCTCAGACCGTTAAGATTTTTCCTTTACAGTTAAACTTCAATGTTTGCTTCCATTTGTAGTCATTCTAGAGATTATATTTCCGTTTCTTTTGTTTTTTTTTTTAAATTTTTGCCTCAAAATTTAAAATGTGCTGCTCCATTCTGAATATTCTATATGGTAGGAAAAAGTGAGGATGTTTGAATCGTCGTCGTCCTTCATCGCAACTTTCACTGACACCATAGCAACCGAGTTTATCCAGTCGGTTGCTCATTAACTACGGAATTTGTTGTCTTACTCATCCTCAACTACCGTAATCGGAACCCTTGACACTTATCATTTCATCATTGACGCCATTGTCTTCTTTTTTCTTCCGATTTTTTAAGAGATATCTTAAAAAGGACTTATATGTAGCGTTATGGCTTGAGCTGTTCTCCAATATGCATATGGTCTTCGGTTCAATCTCACGCATCGTGCAAACCAAACTCTACATCCCTCCAGGATCGGTAAATTAGTTCCGTACTTGTCTGGGTAGATAAAAATGCCTACTTAATATAAATCGCTAGGCCATAGCAAGTAATTGAATGAGATAAATATTCATTCAACTATCACTGTGATGCCTAATGAGGCCGAGTGCATACCGCATCCCTAACAAATCAATCCACTCCGAACTCCTTATCCTTTATATTTTTATGTAGTGTGTTGGCTCCGGCTGTCCATTTGTTTATTTTGCTCTTGTAGTTGTTATTTTGTACTTTACCGCTTTTTTTCTCACAACAACAACGCTAAGAGGTTTCACTGCTTTGTTGTTTTGCATTGTAATTGCAATGTCCCACTGTCCTATTGATGTTTTCCCATTGTCCTTCTTTTCGTTTCTTGTTCCCATTGTTCTTTCATTTTATCATCATTAGCATTACAAATTTTATGTGGTTAGCGATGAACAATGAACATCGCTTACTTCTATTCTCTGCAGGTCTTCAGAATCGAGAATGTTTTGTGGAGAAATGGAAACTACGTTTCGCTTAGTCGCGATTTCCGTCTCAATGATTTATCCTTTTTTGTGGTAATTTCTCGTCTTTCTCCTCTTCGTCTCACTTTGTTAAAACTGCTTATGCCATTCTCTTAACGATTTAATATTTACTTACTCGTCGTCTTGTTTTCTACTTTGTGTTAATAATATTATTAATAATATTTTTCCCAGCAGTTTACCACCTCATCGTGGCTGGGATGTACAGCGGGGAGATTCGTCCCACGGCAAGGTCTCCCAAGCTGAGCAAGAGTTCGACGTTTCCACCAGGAAGCCTAGCTAAGAGCAAACCAATACCACGACCCACCACCGTTCTAGTATGAAAATAGTCGCATGGTGGCAAATCTCCCTCTGATTCACAAAGGCAGCAACTGCTTGTGGCGGTGACGACCTAGGGCAGACTTGGGCCAGGCTGAACTGGGTGCTACAGGGGAACTGGGTACAATGGCTAGAGCAGCAAAACTCTAAAAAAACGGAAACTATGCTGGTGCCCGCACAACTTGTGAAGACGGGCCATCCAAGTAACTCCAACCATGAGTATGCTTTTAGTTATGTATTAACGAATGTGAGATACTTTAACATGAGTAGTCTGCCCAGTAAAAGGCATAAAAAGTTGAATAAAAATGCTAAAAAAAATGTAGTTCTGACGCGTAATATCACCTTATCACCTCTAGCTGTACTAACTCTTTCTCTCTTAATCATTGGGTAGTTCAAGTGGGCAGCAGTAAAGTCAATTCATTCCAGTCCTTTATGAATGAATGCTCTTAAGTGCGCTTGGCTTGGTGAGATGTAATGAAAATCGCTACAAGTTTCGAATGACGTAGTCTCTTTTAGAGACACCCTTGTTACCGAAAAGTCTCTAAAGCGGTATACCGTAAGGTTTTGCTCTAAGTTGCCCTATAGCTATGTTTCCGGATGGGAAAGTCGAACCTCCGTCATCTTGGATGAGCAGGCTGGAGGATGAACACCTCCCACAGCAGCGATATTGCGATAAACAATTGCTGTTCACTACTACTCTCTTATTCCCATATTCAAGTATTACCGGGGATCGCCCTAGTGGACTACCACTTAATTTATTTTTAAGTTTATTTTTTTTCTAATAATGTTATTAACAATTTGCTATTGATGGAATTACCTTTTAGTGGAGAGCAGTACAAACGTTTTTTTTTCTTGCATCAAATCCTTTTCGTCTGTGGTGGGAGTAATTTGCAACCATGATATCTCTAACCTGAGCTAGTTCTGTCGTCATGTTTGTCTTAAATATTTTCTAACAGATCTTCATTTTTTCGTTGTTTGTCTTCCATAATAGGACGCTATGACATTTTTAGACAAAGCGTTCGACACTCACCAATCCATTAGAAATGCGACATGCATTCGACTCCACTCGTAGATAACTGAAAGCATTTCGACCAATATGTTAGCTGGTACAGGACTTCCTAAGTATAAAATCAATGCTTTATACTCCCATTCAAGGCTGATACTAGTTATCCTGACTCATGACTTGAATGTTTGTTGAGGACAACGAACATATCGGATCGAAGCAACAGCCTCTAACTAACTCTCGGTGAAACTTTTTCATGAATAAGTTATACGACAAACTTTATTGATGATAATATCTTCAACACTCCTTGATAGGCTGGACCTGTTGACGACTTTATAGTCTCAGTTAGCCCTCAGTGGGAAAACGAAGTAGAGAATAGCAACAATAGACGTATCTCATGCACAACCTTTTCCAGAGTGTTAATTGGACTGGTAATTTAATTCTGCAGAAAGTTTTCTTTAATGCTTTAAAGAGTGTTCTGGAGCTGATATTTTCTAAGAGTATATGTTGAACAAGCTCTGCCTTCTATTGGATTTTTCTACTTATGGTACTGAAAAACTCTCTAGTCTAGTTTATTTTTCATGGGTTTTTTTCGTCATTCATTTGTTTTCAGTTCTAACGTACACTCGTGGAAATTTATTTTCAACCAACCTAAGGAGCACATGACGACGCACTTAAATGAGTTATTGCTTCACAAAGTGGCCAATATCGCCTAGTCGAGCCCACAAAAGCCCAAAGACGATGACTCGTGCAGAAACAAAGAAATGTGTTACTATTTCTATTACTCTCACTATTAACTGCCATGCAACCATGTATGATCACTTACAAGCCTTTTATCAACTTTTGTTTTAGAAACGAAATGAACTATGTCTTTTTTATTTGTAATGATTTGTCCTATACCCCTCCGTTTAGCGCCCATTTGGTTAGCGAGGAGTGAATTCTCTACACTAAGAGCTGATTACACCATCAGAGTAGCTCAAGTTCCTATTAAGTTCGACATTTCCTGTTGAAAGATAAAAGTAAATCTGAGGTGAAATCTCTTAATGGTAAGGAAACGGTCAGTATTAGGTAAGTGACGACGACTTGGGAGGCTATAGCATGGCTTTCAGGACCCGATAGAAGGAACATCTTAAACTAACCAAAAATTTATCAACCGGATAGAAATTCTGCTAAGGTGGACATGATTTTCCGTTACTTGTGCGAAGGTATGTTCATGTATTCCAGTTAAGTGCTGTCGTAACTTTCAAAGCACGAGATTTTTTCATTTCTTTCTGAAGTGAAGGACTTGATTCTCGTCCATCAAATACAGTCACGCCTATGTCATGGGTTACTGAGCGATTTCGTCGACAAAATGATATGCGCTTGAAAGTGGCTTTGAACTGACGTCGGCGAAAACTTAGAAGAAGATACTGTAAATACAGAAGAGAGCTTGAAAGTTTGAGCAGTGTTTTTGACATGCTCTCAATGAACTTCTAATTCATATCTGATGACAGCTTCTAATTTTCCACATTGCGAGGTCGGTCCGACTGTTTCGCATGATTCGGCAAAGAATTTGTCATGAACCGCGAATGTTTTCCGGCTTTAATCCACCTGAAACATCTTATGTGAAATTCTGGTTTCCGCTTTTGTTTACCTTCCGATCTCTACCGTCGTCAGATTGTAGATGTTTTCTCACGTCGTGTTTCTCATTTCTCTACTCTCACGGACCTTTCCAATGCTGACTAGGTTACACTTCTGAAGTTCAATCTTTTCTCATTTGTTTTTATGATGACTGAATATTTTTCTACTAAAAACGATTTTGGCTTTGAAACCGCATTATTTGCTCTACGGTATATTTTTCTCTATGTGTTTTCAATAGTAAATTTTTTGTGTGCTTTATCAACAATCACAATGATGCTGAGGTACAACTACAAGATTGCTGAGATATTTGCAAAACTCCAGACTGCAGGTGTCTACGGAAAGGAACAAACGCGCTATTACCTTTTCCGAGGACTAACGCGTTCCTTGAAACCACATCCTGTGGGTCCTTCATTTCGCCTGTCTCTCAGCTAGTTTTTATTACTTCTTATTATTTTTGTTCGTATTCTTAGTTCTTCTTTATCAGCAATGTCAAATCGCAGAAATCTACGAAAATTATCTAAATATCTTTACTGATTGCTTCCTTTGTTACTATAGTCATTATGCATCTCTATTTGAACTGACTACTCACTTTTCTTCTTTTTTATTCAATTTTCTTGAAATTTTTTGTTTAGATAAAGAGTAATCTTTTTCACATATTCCTTCCAACAGTTTACGGCGTCATCGTGGTTGGGAGGTGTTCCTGGGTATCGGACTGCAATGTACAGCGGAAGGATTCGTCCTCCCGACAGGGTCTCCCAAGCTGAGAAGGATTCCGGCATTTCCATCAGGAAGCCTAGCTGAGAGTAAACCAATACCAGGATCCACCACCGTCTTGGTATCAAAGTCGCATGGTGCTAAATTTCTCTCTGATCCACAAGGGTTGCGACTGCCCGTCGTGGTGACGACCTGGGGCAGACTTTGACCAGGCTATCCTCGAGATTCCAGGGAACCACAATGGCTTAACCAGCAAATCTCTGAAAAATGGTGATTATGCTGGAGCCCGCACAGCTGGTGAGGAGGGGCCGTTCAAGTATCAAGTAAGCATCAAGTTTTCAGATATTATGTCTCTTCAACTTCTTGTAATCTGCAATGTAGGTTTTGTTCAGCTGTTGTTGCTCCGAGAAAATCCTTCTTTATTCAAGAAAGTCGTGTTTTTAGCTTTTTTAGCGCGTTCTCTAAGTATCTATCTGTTTCTCTAAGAGGCACGTGTGGCACAGTGGTCGGAGGCGCCCTGCGACACACACGTGTAATCGATCCCTGCGTCCATGGCACACCAAACCTTCTACCCCTCCGGGGTCGGCAAATTGGTACCAGACTTGACCGCGAGGATAGCAACACTGGCTTAATACATCTGTAGGCCATCGCGGGCCACTGTAAAGGCTAGATGTGCATTCAGTCATCTCCAGTGATGTTTGATGGAGTCGAATGCATTGCGCATCCCTCAGGGATTGATCAACGCCGAGAGTTTTATCCCTTTATCCTTTATTATTCTCTGAGTATTAGCTCGTTTCGAGGTTAATAGTCTTTAATCCTTTTTCTACTAAATAAAATGTAAGCGGAGATTGTCATTAGTTTTTCCTCTTTTTATCTTCTGAGCCTTCCAAAGCACGACATTTAGTTGTACGCCGAGAAAATATTTGGCCATAGCAGGTGTTAACGCATGCTAGTGACTAGTCAGATTTCTGACTTTATTCACCTGTGGTAACACTTTTTTCTCGTATTTACCTAAGGTGAAACTTAATTGTTTTTATCTTTTTCTTTTTTAAGAGTCGTTAGAGGCTTTGCTGACACTCACCCGTCACATGATTGATGCTTCCGTTGTAGCTCAATGGGTCCATCCGGCATGTGGTACGTTGACTGCATTTCGTCTCGGGTCTACAAATCGATGCTGCTAAATTGTTGAGTGATTGGCTGAGTGGCTGAGTGAGTGAATAGCTAGATGGTTGGTTCGATGGTTGGGTAGTTCGGTGGCTGCCTAGTTGTAGCAGGCAAATGTTGCTGGTAGACATTGAGATTTTTCACTTGACTAGTGAGAGCCGATATTCGAAGCCAAACACTTTTTTATGGAACCGACTAATCTTGTCTCATCTGTTTCGTTCACTAATGACCGTTTTTTCTTCATTTCTTTGGCTGGAAATTTCACACCCTACGAATACTACGCTGGTCTACTTGGTGTGACACTAGCACTGAGCAATATCGCTGCTACTTCTATCAATTCTATTATCAACGTTATGTATTGCTCAGATAATGCCAATTTGTGCATCCCAGACCATTTCTGTCGATGGGCGGATAAATCTCCGTTACTGTGGTGGATTTCATGTCAGCTCCTAGAAATAGTAATCGCGGATTTGAACTCTATCTGAGCTTCCGAATTTTTCTACTATCTCAGCATCATTGTGGCTGTATTTACATAATACCCTGTCATGAAAAAATAGGTAGTTAGTCAGATATATTAACATGATAGTGAGATTAGCATCGATTTGCCTGTCGTTTGTTCGATCGCTTTCAGAACCTAAAAAACCCTTAAAACAGAAAACACCATATGCGATCATGTCACTCGCAAATGTAGTGTGCATGATTCTTTCTGGATACTTCTTGGGATGAACTGGGATGTTGAGTTACTTCTAAAAGCTATCAATGTTGGAGAATTCGCTTTCATAGTTTTACTGAAGTTTTATCGAAAATAAATGGTTCCCAGAAGTGTTTACTTTTAACGATTTTCCTTCATGAGCCTTCCCTTGAAACGATATCCGTAGAAAGTAGTCTCCTTTGTATCCTGCACTTGCTTATCTTACATGACTGTTTTTTTTACTTCATACATATCGTTTTGTTAACGTTGTGTCTGAAATCGTTCTTTATTTTAATGACTTCGATGTCCTCCCAAGCTCATCGTATACGGTATTTGCAAAATTCTTGTTTTTTGATGTATTTTGTAATTTAGCGTTGTTTTGGTGAATTCGTTCATGTCAGGCACGACGACATTTCGCTATTCGTCTCGTGTTTTTGTGCGTCTTGAAATTGGATTTGTCCAGCACTGAAATTAAAAATGATAAATTTTCAGGGTCCCGACAGTTATTTCCCGAAATTGCGAAGCGCACGTGGTTTTTCGGGGAATGCGAAGGTTCGTTTGATTCATTTGAACGTCCAATTTTTTAAAATCCGTTCCTGAATCTCCTACTATGATTTTGTTGACGTAAAAAAGTTGTTTATATGTGGTTTTTAGTGGTGGTCCGTGTAGACTAATGTTTAGAAAAGTTTGCTTTTGCCTGTTTCTTTCGTAATTCTCTATTGGAAACGATTTGGAACGGTGATTGGAAAAGGTTTATCTTTCTTGGCTGAAATATTTTTATGTAAGTGAGATGAATAGAAATAACTAAGAGCCATGAAAACAAAAGTATAAGTTATTGAATACGTAACCTAATTATGGGCTCTCTTGTGTAAGTGGTGGGTGAGCATTCATCTAGAGTAGTAATTGTTAAGGCAATACTGGCAAAGGTTATAAACATTTTGTTTACCGTAGCCTTTAAATGGTAATAAACTTGGGTACAAACTAGCTGGTTTCTGTTACAAAGTGTTATAAAAGACTATTTCTGAAATTTTCTGAATTATCTACGAACAACAGCAACGGATGGATGGAGATTATTTTTAGAGCATCAAACTCTTTTCTCTGAGCAATTTTTTTCGGATTATAGTATTAAGAAATCATAGAAGAAGCTGTACATGATGTTTCATAACAACTAAGCTTCCATTTCTCTATTGATCGAGCTTTCTTCACCCCGGTTCTTACTAACGTCGAGTAGTTACTATGAGTTTTGTGCACAAAATTTTACTACTTTATGTTTTATACGTGAAACAAGAACGTGATCAAGCAGAACAGATTAATAATCTTCAGGATTAGTTTGTTATACCCTTTTTGTCGTAATTTCCAGAAGGGCGCGTGTGGCGCAGTGGTTGGAGGCGCCACTGCGACACGCACGTGGAATCGATTCCTGCGCCCATGGCCCACCAAGCCTTCCATCCCTCCGGGGTCGGCAAATTGGTACCAGACTTGCCTGGGAGGATAGCAGCACTGGCTCGATACATCGGTAGGCCACCGCGCGTCATAGTAAAGGCCAAATATGCATTCAATCACCTCCAACGATACTTAATGAAGTCGAATGCATGGCGCGTACCTCAGGGATTGATCAACGCCGAGAGTTTTATCCTTTTAATTTCTAGAAGTTGTTTTGCTTTTGGATCCATGTCATTCAATCAATGCGCACTCTTTACTTTGCACGTTGACAGCTGAACTCTGTTGCTTATTGTGTACAAATAAGCTGAAACTCCCGACATTTAAATTCCTCCATCAAAGCTTTGTTCATCGTTTATGCTAACCATTCAATCATATACGTAGCCATCGTAAACAATTATAACATCTTTATGAAAAATGGAATACGTGAACTTTTGAGTCTTTCAGTTTTGATGACTTACTTGTGGTCTATTATGTAATATGATATAATTTTAGTGAAATCAATAGAAAAACAAACAACAATCTGGTCGAGGTGTAAAGAAATTTATATTTTAGTGTGAAATTCTATGAAAAAATTGGGTATGTTTCCTTTATATGATTGAATTTCCTATGATGCTAAGCTTACCATCGTCGATACCTTTATAGGTGAGAAGCGTCTTCGACAGGGCATGGTTGTCGGTCCTACTATGAACACCTCAACAAAATTCAGCGACAATTACGATGTGAAAGAAGAGTTGGGAAAGTAAGTTCTAGTCGGTTATTGATCTGTTATCGATCGATTTCTTGTCGTTTTTAGTTGAGATTCATCACTTACTTCATTTTGTATACCTCTTGTTCAAAGGCTTATTTCTTTATGTTGTCGCCGATCTTCCCATTTTCTTCTCTCTAGGTCATTTTAAGGACATAATTGTATCTTTGTTATTACAGTTAAACTAATCCTATTATCGTTTCTATTCTGATTTAAAAGGTGATGGTATGGGAAAAATTGCTTCTTGTCAATAAAATAAAACTGGTGGGATGTTCATAAACGCCACATATGATCGAATAGTCTCCTCCTGTATTCCTTTAACAGTCAGACATTCCGAATTGGCTGTCTTCTTGATAAGGACACACAACGCTATCCTTCAGAACTTGGAAAGGTCCGAAGTGGTTAATGTTGTGGTTTTATAATTTTACTAAGTTCTTTTTTCCTCTTCAGAGGCGCGTTTTCTGTGGTTCGTCGTTGCGTTCACAAAGCGACCGGGATCGAATTCGCGGCGAAAATCATCAACACGAAAAAATTGTCGGCCAGAGACTTTCAAAAACTCGAACGTGAAGCCAGAATATGCCGAAAGTTACAACATCCAAATATAGGTGAGTTGTGCGTACTCTAATCTAATAAAATTTTATTGGATGGAAGTGGTAGAAAAGTGGGAAATATGCAGTCTTATAACCACAATGATGTTGAGGTATTTGCAAAACTCAGACTCCAGGCCATATTTGAGTTAAGAACTGGCTGAGAGAAAGGCAGAACGAGGGCCTTAGTGGCGCAGTGGATAACATGAGCCACCAAGAAGTATAATCACGAGTTCGAGTCAGGCCTAGTGGTCTGATTTCTGCAAATATCTCAGTATCATTGTGGTTGCATTTTGCCTAATAGCCTACCATGAAAAAAAAAGTGGTGGTCAGTAAATAAAAAGTTACACATTATCCAGTTTTAATTCTTTACACTTCTATCCAAGTAAAAAAGTCTCGCAGAGGTTTTTTCTATTCCTAAAGAAAAATATCACGAAAAATGAATAGGAACTCTCTTAATCCTTTATCTTTAGAACGGCTTTCATTTTGTCGTCATCGAAGCTGAACAGTTTGTTCTTTTGTGGAATTCAGTATTGTGGATTGGTCAGGGTTCCAAATTTCCAGACTGCTATTCGTTTGTTTTGTGTTAAGAAATCATAAATGAGAGTTGACAGCGCGGTGCTGAATGTTTTTCTTCTGTTTCGTTTTCTTCTTGGTTTCCGAATCATAGTGGTAAATTCTTCAGTTCGACTTCATGATAGCATCCAAGAGGAGTCGTTTCACTATCTTGTCTTTGATTTGTGAGTGTTTTCTTATTCTTTTCCCATCTTGAATTTTTATTGATTTGTCAACTATTTCTGCAAATTTCACTCGATTCTTACGGTGACTTTTCGACGGGGAAAAAATTCGGACATCATGAACATGTCAACGAAACGCAGTTTAGAGATAGAATGTAGTGCTGGTAAACGCGTTTGGATGATTTACGTCGGAAAAAAAAAACAAGAAACCTAAAGAAAGTGAAGGTGAAAGTGTGATGGAATTTGGTGTAGTGCGTTTCGAATGAGAAAAACTTCTTTCTCATTTCACTGAATTTTCCAAAGAGCAAGTGGATTTAAAATGAAGTAGAACATGTAGGGTGAAGTTTTCTGAAGAAATAAATACGAATTTTAGAGTAACCGGTGGTGAATTATTTGAAGATATCGTCGCCAGAGAATTCTATAGTGAAGCGGATGCAAGGTGGGTGAGATCTTTAGAGAAAATGTTGGTACGGAGCAAAATTCTAGACGATCTTAAGGCATTCAGTTGGGTTAGCCCTTGCAGTATTTCGCAGTTTTTAGCTTTCTATATGACTTTACTCTTACATTACTTCGCAGAAATTTGTGGTTAATAATTTGACAACAATTGATAATTTGGTGGTAAATTCCCTCTGATCCACATGGGTTGCGACTACTTGTGGTAGTGAGGACCTGAGGCAGACTGACCTGGGGATTCCAGGCAACCACAATGGCTTAACCAACAAATCTCCAAGAAATGGAGGTTATGCTGGGGCCCGCACAACCAATGAGGACGGGCCGTTCAGTTATTATGTAATTTGACAAAAATGCTTACTTATCGCCGTCAATGTTATTAATCGGTTTTTATAATCCTACTAAGATTGAGAAATGAAACTGTGTTTAACAGAGCTAGTAGAGTTGCTGCAATGAGGTGCTTTCGTAAATACACTGTTTAAGCTACTATAAACTTCTGCGTTCTTCTTTTCGTTGTTTTCAACTACTTTAGCTTTCTCCAAGTTTCGCATGGAATTGATTGATATGCCCGTCAATGCTGTTAGTTAGGGTGAAGATATCACAATGGTAGTGATGTCGTTTAATACGCACAAGGTCGTGAATCGAGCCTGCATTGAGCTAACTACCTCTCGTTTCTCTCCGGAAACGTGAAGTTGATGCCAGAATTGTTGGCATGTAGGCCACTCCCTCCACTCTAAGATACTATGTGCCTTTGATAAGGGTCTGGGAGCTATCACTGGATACCAGAGAGAATCGAGTCGACTAGCATTTAACGACATTTGTTAAGAACACCGAAATTCCTAAAATGTCGGCCGACTCCACGCGGTAATCCGAAGTACTTCGTGGATGGCGGGCTGAGAAAGCGAATCTAATGCAGGAAATGCTGAGATCTGCACAGTGTGTAGTTTCGCTTGCTGTAAAGTTTAAAGGAATTTCATTGATTGGCTAATGTAGAACATTGAGTTCTTGGGAACGTTTCGGGAAGATTTCAGCGATTTTCCTGTACTGTTTAACATTTGCGTTTTTAGTTCCTGTATTTGGCAAATTCTGGAAAGTGTTGGTTATTGCCATCAGCATGACATTATTCATAGAGATATGAAGGTTCGCGTTGATATCAGCGCTGTGTTTTTGTTCTTCTTGTTTGTTAACTTTTTAAAGTCATATCAAACTTACTAACACTTTGGAATTTTCATTATTGCGATTCATAGGGTATAAAATAATAAAAGGATAAAGCTTTCGGCATTGGTCAATCGCTGAGGGATGCACTATGCATTCGACTTCATTAAACATCGTTGGAGGTGACTAAATGCATATCTGGCTTTTGCAATTACACGCGATGGCCTACCGATGTATCGAGCCAGTGTTAATATCCCCTTCCAGACAATTCCGGCACGAATTTACTGACCCCGGAAGAATGGAAGGCTTGGTGCGCTATGCGCGCGGGTATCGGTTCCATGTGTGTCGCACCGCGCCTCCAAACACTGCGCCATACGCGCCTATCGTTGGGAATAGTGCAAGAAAAACACTCCTGAGAAAGTATAGTGGTAGGCAGTATCTAGCATCATATGCTTTGCCTGCTAGACCTTTCAGTGAGATATTTTTTCTCAAATTAACTATCGTTTCCTGCTTCTTATCACTGAGCGCATATATTCAAAGATTTCTTTTGTCAACATTTCTATTAGTTGCCATGTATCTAGTTAGGAGTACTGAAAATGGAGAAAGGCCTCCATATCCCTTCATTTCTCAATGAAATCACTTCCTTATTTGCTTCACAACTTGTTGCATTTGCTATCATTCGCCTTGCAAATTGTCCATCTGCTTCATAGCAGTTTTTCCACGCTGTTCATACTAAGATAAATATCGAGGCGCTTAAGGGTTTAGCACATTAATCGATTTTTTGTAAGAGTTGATCAATAGTTGCCATTTGCGCTGCATAGTGATATCCGTATGATAAAGCCGTCTATAAATACCTTTTCTACTCTTTACTGTATGTGGTACTGTAGGGGTGATATATAGGATACTTTTAACTACAGATTTTCTCATATATGTTTGGACTGATCTATAATGGGAGTTCTTTAGTAGAAACCGTTTCAATAACATTTCTAAACCAGAACATTGACTGAGTAGATCGCAGTAACACAGAGAAATTGTGACCTTCGTCCCCTGGTGTCTTCACACAACATGACGATGTGGTGATGTCATCGAAACGGTTTCATTTTCATTATTTTTTCTCTCTTTATCACAGAATTTCTTCGTTCACTAACCAGTTTGTGTGCGGTTTCAGTCATTGCATCCAGCAAATTCTCGAATCAATCGCATACTGCCATCAAAACTGCATTGTACACAGGGATCTGAAGGTGTGTGTGTATGTGTACAGGTGTTTTTCAACGTATAAAAATAATCAATGGCTTATCTTATACGCCTGTAGATCATTAGATTGTCTGAAAATTAATATCGGTTTCAACTTCAACAATCAAAATGTATTGTTTCTTTGAAAAGCTTATACGGGGCTGATAAATATATTTACTTTCGGCTGACGTTCATCTGGCTTTGATGAAGAGGATGAAAACGTCGAAACATTAGCCGATGGGCGCGTGTGACGCAGTGGTTGAAGGCGCCACTGCGGCACTCACGTGGAATCGATTCCTGCTCCCATGGCCCACCAAGACTTCCATTCCTCCGGGTTCGAAAAATTGGTATTAGACTTGTCTGGGAGGATAGCAGCACTGGCTCGATACATCGGCTAGCCACCGCCAGTCATTGTAAAAACCAAATATGCATTCAATCACTTCCAACGACACTTAATGAAGTCGAATCCACGGCACATCCCTCAGGGATTGATCAACGCCGTGAGCTTTATCCTCTATCCTTTTATCAAGCTCGTATAAGCTCATCAAAGAAAGAATGCGTATTGATTATTCATCACGAGATTAAAGGAAAGTCTGTTTCGAAATATTAAACATCAAATATCGTGCAGAACCGAACTCTTAGTAGATTTGAGCTTTGTCGATAGGATTAAAAACCATCAAAATACGTGAATTTATGCCATTAAGGTAAAAGTTTGTTTAATCTATCGTCATGAAATACTACATAGAAGTTAGATTGATCTGAACCAAATCTCTTAAATTGCATAAAGTGTAACTGCAAAAGATGCTTGAATGCTGTCGTTCTTTTTGTTTACAACAATCGCGAGGTTGTCATTCAGCACATCTTTACTTCCCTACAAATATAACACATACAACACAACGGCAGCTGACGTTTCGGTAGAATCGCCTTCTTCAGAGCCTGGAAGGGTACACCAATACGCAACTTACTAGGTCAAACACTTCAACAGCACAAACAGAAAGATGAGAATCTAAATGGTAGTCACACGGTCAACAGCTTCTCGAAAAATCCATTGTTTTCTTGCGTGCCTTCTACTGAGGAAGAGCTGCTGATCAGTGTCGCATATGGTTGACGACTACACCTCCCCACATCAACGATCGATACGAAGGTATGGGGCGAGATCACCCGTGATGTCGGGGCATTCCTCCCTGCTGTTCATTGTAGGATTTTTGGCATTTATCCAAAAAGCCTCGAGGAGTTTGCGCGTTGGTGTTTTAGCATCCCGTGCAAGGATAGCGACTCTTATGTGAAAATCGTCTCCGCTATGCTTTTGCATCCTATGCGTCCCTAGTGGCGTGCCTTGTCTGGCTTTTCGTTTGCCATCCAGGTGTTTTTTTTATGCGGATACACAAAGATCTGGCAGTTTCGCCAATATATTCGTCTCCGCAGTCATTACAAGAGATCAAGTATATCGTACCTGAACTCATGCAGTCACCGTTCCTGCCATAAGGCCAAATTACGCAATTTTGTTTTTCACATAGGCGGTCATAAGCTGTTACGAACTAACTGGCGACGAAGAGTATTCGGTGGTATTTCAATTATCGCTACCGATTCCTCTAGGTCTGCCCTTCTTAAGCATCGATTTATAAGTAAATTACATATTAGTGTAGCCTTTCAGGCCCTGAAGAAGGAGATATTACAGAAACGTCTACTACAGTTGTGTTGTAGGTGTTATATTTGTAAGGAAGTAAAGGTGTGCTGAATGACAACCTTACGATGTTGCAGAAAAAAAAAACCACTAACAGATTTATAATCCAATGCCGAGGTTAATAGAAAGTCGATCCTGTGAGCTGGTTGAAGTCTGTTGTACAGATTTTTCAAAGACGAACTTCCCGTTATCCTCCGCAAGCCTCATCAACATGCATTCTTTTATTGATAAGCTATCGCGGCGTTGATAAAAAAAAGCTGTATTCGGCAAAAGTTTCTACACCTTCGCCTTCCTCAAAGTCGGATTGATCCTAGTCGATTGTCCACAGTTACCCTTTCTTCCGATGTGAGTCCTCGTGATCGCATGGAGTCGAATCCAGTGAAACCAGTGAAACACCGCTCGTATGGAGGTGCTTCTTCACCTAAAAGGAAGATATGATGCTCGACGAGTCCTTTGAGAGAGCAGAGTCCACTGGGCTACTCATGCACGCGACTGGGAAAAATGGGAGATTTACAGGCGCTCGCTAGAGTCACTCGAGGATCAACGGGGCTGCAGGCGATACAGTTTTGATGTTGTGATTTTGAGTGAGAAAATTTCTTGTATATATATATATATATATATATGAGCTCTTTTTTTTCTTTTTTGTATATATAAGCAGTTATGGTGGTTGTGGTGGCTATTCATGGTGGTTATTCATGGCGTTATCTCATAGTTATCCAGATATCCGAATAGAAATCTTGGATATTTTCTCGGCTTTGGAAACCGCGTTAATGGTGGGGCTTACAGTAATAGTTCAATACCATTGCATACCACTGCTCACCCACAAAGATGATAAACTCATTATAGGATCCGGGTATTTAGATAGAACACTTCAAGTTGTGGAATGGTGTGGAGAGTTTGTAGTGTTAAACAGCATACGCTTTCGCCTAGTGTCATGCAAATAGGAGAATTCAAAACCCTGTTCAATATTCTTCTGAACAGCCTTGGAAATACAGGATGCAAATGATGAATGCTGGCTTCCATTTAAGGAAAAACAACATAAGATGGCTTGCGTACACACGTAATAGCTTTTGATATTGTTTTTCATTCATTTGAGTATAGATGAGTTTCTATTTCCGTACATAGGCAAGCCTATTAAATTATTGGTGAGATAATTCTTAATAGGAAAGGTTTGATGATAACACTTCTATTATTTACGACAGGTTTCGCAAAGATGAAAAAAAGATCATTTGATAAAGAGCCGTGGAGGGAAAGCACTGTGACTTGGCTAAGAAACGATATATTTTTATACCGACCGTGATCTATAGCCCATTTAGGTTTTCAGACTAGTTATAGACTTTTGAGTTGCTGTTTGTTTCATCTTTTCCTTTTGATTTTATAAACAATAGAAAGCTCCATTTTTAACAAGCTGGATGGTTGACCAATAACTAAGAATGAAACAACTCACTGCTTGTATTGCGTTTGTTCTTCCTTTTTACCCGTGCGATGCATGTTAGCCAATACATTAGATGTGTATTGATTGGTTAATGAAAATTTTCAGCCAGAAAATCTGCTACTTGCTAGTAAAGCAAAAGGAGCTGCTGTCAAATTAGCTGATTTTGGACTTGCCATAGAAGTCGGTCAGGACACTGAAGCATGGTTCGGCTTTGCTGGAACACCTGGCTATTTATCTCCAGAAGTACTGAAAAAAGATCCTTACGGAAAACCGGTTGATATCTGGGCATGTGGTATGTGGTAGAACGTTTTTCCTTTGGAATTTTATTTTTATAATATTAGTTCTTAATAAATGATGACTCTTTCACTATCTGAAGTTTTCGTGTGTTTTGAGGAAGGCGGAAATTTTATTCCATGGTATATTTTCCATTTTTGTTAGCACATGACATTCATATTTTCGCTAGAGATCTGTGAAAAGCAATGTAACATAAGAAGAGACCACTTCTTTGAAACGACATTCTGCTAAAAATTAAATTTCTAACTATGCCATTACATTAAAAGACGTGTGTAGCGCAGTAGTTAGAGCAGCCCCGGAATACACATCTGATCGGTCGCCGGTACCATTCTTCGCCTCCAAAGCAAGCAAGCATGCTATAATCCGGAGTCTGAAAACTGGTGCAAGAGTTATCTTAGAGGATAAAACACTGGTTTAATGATTCTTTTTACTTCTGTTTAGTAAACACGAGGTGTTATTTTATTCCTTTATTTACGTACAAGCTGACGTTTCGGCGGATTTCGCCTTCCTCAGAGCCTGGAAAGGTTACGTTGACTGCAATCTGCATGGCCAAACACCTCCATAACCAAACAGAGAAAATGCTAAACCAAAATTTCAATCACATTGAACACAGAGTCTTTGCACACTCACCGCTTTCTATGAGCCTTCCACTTAACATGTTATGTGGAGACCAACCGCGCAGTGTTCACATGGAAACGTAATGTGCCTGTTCCATCAAAATAGCAGTCTTATATACTGCCCAATATCACGCGTGATAATGAGGCATTACTCCTTGCGGTTCATTTTCGGATTCTTGGAATTAATCCAGAATGCCTCGAGAATTTTACGCGCTTGTGTTCTCGATTCTTGCGCGAGGATCGTAACCTCTACTTCAAAATCTTCTCCGTTATGTCTCTGCGTCCTATGCGTGCCTAGTGGGGTATTTGGTTTACGTTTACCAGCTAGGTGTTCTTTTATACGGATGCAGAGTGGTCTACCCGTTTCGCCAACGTATTCGTCTCCGCACACTTTACAAGAGATCAGATAGACTGTACCCGAACTCATGCAGTCACCGTCTCTACCACTGGGGCAAATTGTGCCATCTTGTGTTTCACAAAGACGGTGGTATAAGCGGTTACGAATAAGCTGGCGTCCTAGATTACTCGGTGGCATTTCAACCGGGTGTTTGGCCACGTAGATTTCAGTCAACGTGACCTTTCCAGGCTCTGAAGAAGGCGAAATCCGCCGAAACGTCAGCTTGTACGTAAATAAAGAAATAAAATAACACCTCGTGTTTGCCAAACAGAAGTAAAAAGAATTATTCCATCAATGCCGAGGTTAATAGAAAGTCGGACGTGGGAGTTACTGGTTTAATATATTGGCAAATCGCACAGGTCATTTATAAGCCAAACATGTTTTCAAACGCTTCCACTGTGCTACGAATGCAAGTGAATGCATAGTGCACCACTGAAGTGTCAACGCCGGATGCTTCATTACTTCTTGTGATTTATTATTATTTCATATTATCATTTCATTTCTATTATACAGGTTACGCAAAGCACATCTCATTTTTTCTACACATAGGTGTTATCCTGTACATATTACTGGTCGGCTATCCGCCATTTTGGGATGAGGATCAACATCGTCTTTACGCCCAGATTAAAGCTGGCGCCTATGACGTGAGTTTCACCTTCTTATCCGGTCACAGGATTTTTACTAGTTTTACGCAAATATTAGACTGCTTGTTTTTAAATTTTTTTTTACTGATCGCGAGTTGCATTTAAGAATGTTTTTGTTCTTTTACCCTTCTTTAGTGATTTAGTGTTCTCAGGACAGGTTTTTTTTTTTTTTAAGAAATCGGGTTCATGTAATAACGAAGTACGTTGTTAATAAGCTGGCCGTTAAATTTTACGTAGAGGATGACATTTATGTAGTCCATATAATCTCTGTAATAAGTCGCCTTTGCAGCAAAACCGAAGAGTGCCGTTGATGAAACAGATGTTTTTTCGTGATTACCTAGATGATTATCAAGCATTAAAGTGATGTTTACAGTATCCGAGCCCCGAATGGGATACGGTAACACCGGAAGCAAAAAGCCTTATCGACAGTATGCTAACGGTGAATCCAAAAAAACGAATTACAGCCGATCAAGCTCTCAAAGTGCCATGGATATGTGTATGTTGTTTAGTGACTTCATTTAGATACCTTCTAAAACTTCGCGTTAAGTGTTTTTTTTCATCGTTGATTATTTAACGACACAAACCACTGGTCACCGAATCGCCAATGTTTAGAATCGTGAGCGCGTCGCTTCCGTAATGCATCGACAAGATACGGTAGACTGCTTGAAGAAGTTCAACGCCAGAAGGAAGCTTAAGGTGAGTGTAAGATCGTCTGTTTTTTTGTGTTTTTTTTTGAAATATTGCGTTTCAGACATAAATAGGTTGTATGTGTACATCATTATTTTTCATGATATCATACGTTTCGAAGTTTTCAAAAGTCGAATATATTCACTTCAGCATGTGGAAATTTATCGCTCTTAAAACGCTAGCATAAAGCGAAGTACAGTCTTTTGCTAGACGGTTAAGCAGGTGTAGCGAGCGTACAGTATGAGGTAGAGTTCGAAGCGTTGCGCTCACTACTTACTTACTTGATTGAGTTTTGATAATCTCTGATAGAACTACACTTAAGTGGAAAATTGTTATGAAATTAGTCGACATAGACTTTCAATAGAGTGTTTTTAAGTGGGAGTTCTCCAGAAATTTACGAAAAAACGGAAGTGAACGAAGAAACGTTGCTAAGACGTCACCGAACACATTTCCATCCAATTATAACTAGTTCGAATTGCTTCTGTGCTTTTGTGTCTTCACAAAAAGCCTTGCCAGGTTAGGTGTACTAGTGAAAAATCAATGGTATGTAAACGATTATTAATGCAGTAATAATAATAATAATAATAATAATATTAGTAATGTTGACTTTTTATTTACTGCCTTTTACTAGTTTTCACGGCAGGGCATTAATTGTGAAAAAACCGCAATGATGCTGAAATATTTGCAAAACTCCAGTCTGAAAAAAGACCATGAGAATTTGATATGTGTGTTTAAACTTACAGCATAACTGTAGTTGATCGCTACCCCTAGATTCTTTAGGTCCTCTATCCTTTGGCTTTTTTCCCAATCACACCTCGATCTCGATCGAAAATCGATCTGCGTTAGTTTTTCGTGAAGCTGAACTTTTCCGATTCGATCATCTACTACAGTACATGCTGCACCTGCATAATCGTTCATCACTTCATTCGCGTATTGGAATATTGCTAGAAAATATGAACACCTCATACAACCTATTGCTTTTTTTTAATTTTTGCCATTTTCTCGTTTTCACTTTGTTTTTTTAGTAATTTCTTTCGTTCATATTGATTAGTAGTTTTTTTTCTATACGTTCAACGATGGTGAGCACAGCACAGATGTACTATTCGTAGTCAGATGATCGTTTTGAGTTCCGTTCTCTACCACAGAGATATTTCGTCTGGTTAGTGTGATGATATGTAAACGCATTGAATGGGAATGTTTTTAAAAAATGGAACACAATGAAATGTGTTTCGTACCTCGTCCATCGTCGATACATCATATCAGCCGCTTTTTCTTTTTTTTAACACTTTAAAATTTTCTCCATCAACTTCTGTCACCACTGCCTTTGGCATGTCACCCTTTGCGATTCATTCAGCACGATATTGCTATGTATTCGTCACAGTGATCGCATGTTGCGTGACTTCCTAGGGTCCTTAGGCCCTATTTTGGAGGTGTTAATCGACAGAGTCAATAATAGTAGTCAGTTGAATTTTCGCGATGCATTTTTGTTCTTTTTTTTAAACGTTTTGCATGAGGAATACGAATGATTTGATGGTAGAATGAATGCGGTAATGTGGCCTATACTGCGCCCATTACTTTTATTTGCTGAACTGTTAGTAGACGTCAGCGTGTGTTGTCTATCTCTTGAATTCTATCGAGCTGGCCCACAAGAAGCAATAAGGTTCGTTTGAGCAAAATTAGTCTGTATGTGGCCCACGGCGTTACCGCTTAACCAGAATTGTTTCACTGTCCACAATAATATCGTATCTTTTGTGAATATGTTATCTCGGATTAATGAAGCGAGTATAAAACATATTTAGTGCGTATTACTTTCCATTTTAATTGTACTTGAATATCTTCCACTAAGGCCGTACTCTAACGACGACAGAATATAGTAATGACTTTTAGTATTGAGGGGTATCGATTGTCCAGGTGTTGTCGAAGTTCTCTAGTCGATATGCATCACATATGTACTGTGCTTGATTATGGTGTATTATAGCCATCAGAGCTATAGAGCAATTTTGCTTCACTATCGATTGCTTTCGCATCGGATGTAGATCTTTTGGGATCTTTTGGGACAGCTCGGTTTCTTTCATTGTCTCATCTATCAATTTTTGTCATGATCATCTTTTCTGTGTTATCACATGAAACTTGTGTCCTTCTGAAAGGCCGCGATCTCCGCTGTGACAATGGTAACGCGAATGAGTGGCGTGCTAAGGACAAGCGATTCAACCGGCAGCCTGACATCAAACGACAGCGGACCAACGGATCCCGGTGCATCATCATCTCAACCCAGCAGTCCACAGCACCCTACACAAGAGGTACCACCTAGATGTGCACACATACACCCGCATTTTTTGTAGATCTGTTCGTAGATCTGTAAATACTATCCGGTAATTCATTTTTTTCCATTATTGCCAAAAAAAGCGAAGTTTTTTTGTGAAATGAAAAATCTTGGCGAATTTTTTGTGCAGGTTGTTTTTTGCTATCCGAAAATTCGAGTGAATCTTTCCACGCTTGTCTATGTGTTAACAGAAATTGCTAATACTAACGTCACGTTTTGCTTGACATACTAATCACTGATACAGCCGTCATCATCATTAGTCAACATTTCATAGAACCATGCGAATCCTAAGCGAAAATAAGGGATTCGTATTTCGTTGATATATTTATTTATATGGTCTTATACACTGATCTTCTTTAGCTGATGCGAGATTGGTATAGGATTTTGGATTTATCTCGTATTTTACGGTGCAGCTGTTTCCTAAATTGGTTTAGTTTTGATTTTTATTAGGAAAAGCATGCAGTTTATAAAGCGTTTAAGTTTTTCGCGCTCTATAGCCAGTTGCAAAAAAAGCTATACTAACTCGAAAATGTAATGAAAACATGTCATTGTTCAGTAAAGGGTTTGAGTTCCACTGATCTGCTTATTCTTTTCTGTATTGGCAGGGCGTGGATATTTGTTTGCGATTTTTGGGACACAATTGAAACAAACTTTAAAGTCATGAACGTTCAGCGCGTTGCCACATCACGCTATAACCTCTGTAAGAGGATGGAAAATCTGACTTCATTGCTCTTAAGCCGTGTTGTCACCTGTTCGTCACATGCTTTATCTATCTATTTGTTGGTACTTCTTTCCCTACGCCTATGCTTGACCTCTTTCTTTGCATGTCTTCCGTTCTGTTTCTTCTATGTTGCATGGAAATATGACTACGTCTTAGTGAGCTTTTTTAAACGACGTATGAAATCCATATTCTGCAGATGAAAGTTTTTCAATGAGCTATGAAAGACCACTGCAGTACCAACCTTAAAATGAATGCTGATAGTGTTACTGCTGTATACTATTATATATTATGGGCACCTGTAATCATCCACTTGTCAGACGTGCCCTGCTATACCCACATGGTCATTGATTTTATCCCGCATCTGACCTTATCAATTCTTTCATCCCTCCTAGGCCGATAAATCGTGCTAGAGTCGTCTAGGAGAATAAGGTAAGCTAACTTGTTACACAGTCCTAGGGATAGGTATATCAATAAGCTACCGCATGTCATTTCAAAGGCCAGATATGTATTCAATCACCGCTACGATCTTTGATAAACTTAGATGCATGGCACATCCCTAATCAGCGCCGAAAACTTTGTCCTTATACCTATCCCTAGGATTGTTTATTAATCGACTCAGCCATTTAGATCACTATAAGTATGCCCTATATATAATTCCTTACGATTTATTCAACCGTTATTTAGAACCAAGGGGGCTAGAGTAAACCTAGCTCGGTTTTAACGACTCTGCAGAAACTCGTTTTTTTTACCACCAAAAATTTGAGCAGTGAGCGTATTCAGAACAATTAAAAACCATCTTAATTTATTAGAACTGTTCGCTGAAATTGTAACTTACTTCGGAATCGTTTTAAAATAAACTATATTGGCAGAGAAGAGACGTTTTCGTATCCCCTAATCAGAGACATAATTCTTTTTTGTCGAAGAACGGCAGCAAGCTCTTTGCAACGTTAAAAAAATAAAGCTCTCGGCGTTGATCAATCCCTGAGGGGTGCGGCATTCAGTCGACTTCATTAACTATAGTTGGAGGTGATTGAATGAATATCTGGCCTTTACAATGGCTCGCAGTGACCTACCGATGTATCGAGCCTGTGCTGCTCTCCTCCCAGATAAGTTTGGTACCAATTTTCCAACCTTAGAGGGATAGAAGGCTTGGCGATCCATGGGCATCGGGATCGATTCCACGTGTGTGTCGCAGTGGCGCCTCCAACCACTGCGTCACACACGCCCCTTACAACGTTATCTACACCAATAATGCTCGCATCTATCGTTAAGCCCTCAGATCTCAGATGGTTTTTTTCGTACAAGAGTTGTGCAGTAGCATTCAGTCACTGAAGGAATATCAGAAGTCTTATAATTTTTTCAGTGTATCCGTGAAATGCTGTTACGGTAAAGTGGATGGTGTTCCCGTTTCGATCTTAATATCAGCTGTAATCCAGTCATGAACATTTTCACTGTAATGGTGTCAATATACAATATACATCATGTGGCAATTCGTCCGATAAGCAACATCTTGCTATATTCGATAACTTGAATAGTTGGACAGCACATCTTCACTGCTTGTGCGGTCCTCTGCACAATTCCGTCTTCTCGGAGTTTTGCTGTTCTAGCCATTGTGGTTACCAGGAGTCTCGATGTCAGCCTGGCCAAAGTCTGCCCCAGGTCGTCATCATCACAAGCAGTTGCCAACTTTGTGGAGGGAGATTTGGTAGATCCTCGTATTCGTATTGGCTTACTATTGTCTAGGCTTCCTGGTGCAAACGCCGGACTCCTCAGCGGCAGTTGCCAACTTTGTGGATCAGAGGGAGATTTGGTAGATCCTCGTATTCGTATTGGCTTACTATTGTCTAGGCTTCCTGGTGCAAACGCCGGACTCCTCAGCTTGGGAGACCTTGCCAGGTGCGACTCGCTGTACATCGCAGCCCGACACCCAAGAACACCTCCCATCCACAACGAGGAGGTAAACCGTTAGGAGGGTACGCGACAAAACGTCTCAATTTTGATCATTGATGTGTACAAGAGCTCTAATTTCCTTCTACCCTTTTCTCGAAGCCATTAGTTTACTGCTGCGCATCTCTTTCTAGACAGAGACGTATCATTTGGAGATATCCATTGTATTGAGCGTTAAGAAGGCATCAGAAACGGATCTATTTCTAACTAATATCCTTTTCTTAGGATCAAACCAAAGTTCACCTTTTTCATAAATGGTGTCGAAATAAATTCGTTCAGCGTTTTTAATATTTTGAGTCATAAGAAATGACGTCACCAGGTAGGTGAAGATGATGCTGGCATCCATCGCCCTTCATTTTTATGTTGTGAAGAGTAGAGATAAGAAATTTTAACAAGGTGGTTTCTGTTTGTGTAATTGTTCTTTTTAAGTTTATTATGGTGTAATAGAATGACGTAGCCTTTGTTCTAAAATGTGCAATTTATGAAGAGTGCTTATTTCTTTACCAGTTACAAGTGCACTAGTTCTTTGTTTCCAAAATTACTTTCTTCTATAAAAGGAGGAGCGCTAAGTGAAATATTGTGACATGTTATCTCTCATAATATTAGTTTGACCTTACTAGATTCTCATGACCGACTTTCTATTAACCTCGGCATTGATCAAATGATGACTAGGTTATAAACCTTGTAAGCGACAGAAAGAAGACGAGTTAAAATATAGTTATTTCACTAGGAAAGAGCTTCCTGGAATTCCGAGTTATTAAGGACAATTTTGGTCGTCATATTGAAACAGGCAGCCTCACATCTAGTTCGTTTCTCTCCAGTTCGCCGATTTCTCTGTGAATTTCTGCTAACGTGCTTCTCGAGGCACAATTATTTAGAAGTTGTTGGTGATGAACTTTAGTTATGAAGTCATATTTCGAACTTGTCAATATTAATATAAAATTCGTTGAACTACAAGTGTCCGATGCGGCTCCTCTGACTTCATGGGTATGGGAGGCTTGGTGGGCCTGGGGCGAGATCGAACCATCATCGTGTTCGTGATTGTCAGTATCACTGCCACTGTGCTATCTCCACTATGCGCCCAAACAAACAGTGTTTCTCCGATATCGTGAAAGGTGTTTACTAAGCAGCGTCTTTTGCTCTCCGTCACTACCATTATATGGTCCTTGATCTTCTTAACAAGTAAGGCACTGACGACTATCATGCGGTCTTTGACTGAAAGAGATTTTGTTTGTATACACGTAAGTGAAAAAGCCGTGTAACGTAGTGCTTAGAGGACTACGTGAATGCCATGATATCGTGCTCGATCGTCTTACCTGGCAAAGCGTTGGCAACTGTCATGCTACTTTGCTCCAAAGAGATTTTCTGGGAATATTTTCGGAGAATATGCCTTTCTAATCTTCATCACTGCCGTGGCATCGTGCTTGATCTTCCTAGCAGGCAAAGAAGTGACGGCCGTTACACCAGTGCTTGGCTGAAAGAGATTTTCTGCGTATGTATTAGTACCGGAGCGTGTAGTGCAGTGTTTGGGGTGCCCTGCTGTGCACTCGTGGTCGTTGGTTCGATCCTGTTATGCTTGGCTGAAAGAGATTTTCTGCGTATGTATTAGTATCGGAGCGTGCAGTGTTTGGGGTGCCCTGCTGTGCACTCGTGGTCGTTGGTTCGATCCTGTTCCCTGAGCTGACCAAGCTTTTCATCTGTCTTAGCGGCACCGGCACGATACATCGGTAGGCCACCGCAAATCATTCTATAGGGCATATATATGCATTCAGTCGCTTCTAATGATGCTCAATGAAGTCGAGTGCTTAGCTCGTTCCTCAGAAACTGATCAACGCCGGAAATTTTACCCTTCGGTTTTTTTACATTAGCGAACGATTTTTTGTAATATCCGTTAAGGCCATTATATTGTTCCTGATCTTCTGTAAGAGCATTGACGTACATGGTACGCTATCTACTCAAACTAGATTGCGTTCATAATTTGCTTTCATGTTCATTAAATCTAAGATACGTTGAAGTCGTCTTTCCACTATTGTTAACTCATCTATGCTTCATTCTTTGCTCAGGAGTTTTCGTCTAATTCTGGAAGATTTTCTTTAATGTTTTAACTTTATGGCCGCTATTTAAGAAATATTTAAGAAATTTGTTCGAAACCCCTTCTTGATGTTAAACGACATAATCCCCAATGATCTCCTCTCCCAGTGATCTGGTCTGGAGAACTTTTCAGGCTTTTTGTTTGTACCGCTGTGTATGACGTGTTAGTCTTCTAAACAGTGCGGGTGTTGTCCCCTAAAAGTGGAGAGCAGCAGCTGCTAAGATATTCTGCAATATTTGTAATAACTTCAACAAGTTTTTCCTACATAGTTACTAAGTTGATAAATATTGATCCATTTTTTTATTCTTGCCGATTTATTATTGTCCAATAATAGTGCACCTGATGATATATTGCAATCCTGAAGACATCACGTTTATTTGCAGCGTTTTAACTTTCCATGAAAGAGATCAATCGATACTATAAGATTGTTGAGCTGTAAATTGAGATTTATAAGTTTTAAAACTTTAACCCTGATGAAGGATGCGTGAATTGCAGTGTTTTGCGGGTTCGTTTTAATACCACTAGATCGGTAGGTTGAATCCACTCACCGGCCTAATCAATGCCTTCATCCGTCTGCGATTGAGAAGCTGTTATTCGATTTCTCAGGAAGGATGAAGATACACAGGTGATACATCAGAATGCCCACGCCAAATTTATGAATGTATATATTCCAAATAAACATTGAGTCATCTCTGCGATGCCTAATGAAACCGAATTAATAGCACGTCACTCACGGACAATCCAACGACGAACGCTTTTCGGTTTTATAGTTGTCTATGAAAGCTTCCTTTCGTTGTTTTCTCGTTGAGCAATCGCGAGGTTGTTATACAGCATACATTTACTTCCACAGAAAAACACACAATAGAATACAACACAACAGTAGCTGACGTTTCGGCAGTACCGCCTTCTTCAGAGCCTGGAAGGATATACTGATATACAATTCATTAGGCTCTGAAGAAGGCGATCCTGTCGAAGCGTCAACTACTGTTGTGTTGTATTGTATTGTGCGTTTTTCTATGGAAGCAAATGTATGCTGTATAACACCCTCGCGACTGCTGAACAAAAAAACAACGTATTCATATTCCAATGCCGAGGTTAATGAAAAGTCGATCCTGGGAAAACTTTCTTTTTTACTAAAGAAACAGATATTGCACGAAAACTACACTTCCACAACTAGTAAGTAAACCTCTTATGACTACATGAAAGTTTAGCTTTAGCAATGTGGAAAATTGTAAAAGTATTGAGTCATTCCTTCGAATTCCCTGTAATTCCTTAATCAGCGGTAATGAGATTATTTAGGGCAGAACTCTAGAAATTCCGACGAAGAAAATAACGCGTAAAAAATTAGGAAATTGACCTTTAACTATTCGAGTCATGGGAGACAAACGACATATTCTAACTAGTGTAGCTGGAAACTAGTGTAGCCCAGCCACTAGAGGAAATCTTTGAAGCCTAAGAGCTTTTGTTCACGGCTGCTTGTAGTGTAATGTTATTCGTTTCATACATCATGTCTATAAATTCCTATCGAGAACTTCCCTGTTTCCTGGATAGATCAATATTCTACGGAGTATTTTGATAAATATGTGGGAAATCGGTAAAATAAATTTGCGCTCCATGCAAGAACTGGTGAGCAGGTCAAAAACTTATCGCCCACGTAATTCTGAGAACATGTCATCGAAAGAATATTGGATTTTGTGTACACGTTTGCCCTCTGTAATGTCTTACGGTGCTTATTATTTGAGATTCTGTTGTGTTCCTATGTGATTGTGTCGTTGCGTTATAGACAATGAGCTCAAGAAGCTTCACTGATATGTTTAAGATGTGCAGCACTCACATCCTTACCATCTCTCTCTCTCTCTCTCTCTCTGTCTCTCTTTTTCTGTCTTACATAGTTTCTTAGCTCAACAGCTCCATCTGTTCATTTTTTACACTAGATATGTTTGCACTTTCATTATTTTTCAGTTATTTTTCATTGTTGTCACCGTCTGCTTCTTTCGTTCTTTTTTTTCTTAAAATAGTCGTAAGCGCTAGCACTATCGTACTATCGCTTTACCGTATACCATCAGTATACGAACAGGATGCACGAGCTTCGCCACGCTACTTGCACTCACAACACCGTAGGTCACTACAAAAGCACAAACTATTTTAAGCACAGCGCTTACGGTGAACTACCGTATCGCTGCTGAACTGAACTTTGTTGCTAGAGAAACATATACACCTATATAAAAACAATATTCTTCGGTATACACGAGCCTTTATTATTGACAACAACGATCCACAACCACTCACTTCCGTCGCAAAAAGCTTCCAATCGTTCGCCTGGACCGTGATAAGTGGTGAACACTAAGAGTAAAACCATGGTGGAATTCGAACTTAGTGGTATATTCCAGTTAATAATTGAGTTTCGTGAATACGATTATTTGGTTTAATGTTGTTTTAAAGTCTGCCAGAGTTAAGCTAAAGCGCTCAATACTGATTCTGTTTAGGGTGCGATTCTGACAACAATGATTGCGGCCCGTCACTTGTCAAGTGAGTATTTTATGTAATGAATATGATCAGAGATGAGAGATGTGAGTAAACGGAGTGCAGCTTTTCATTTTTTCTTCACAGCTGTGAAGTACAAATATATAAGTTTATGAGTTAAGCACCTGTTCAAGGTGGCATTTGATTTCATGTGAAATGAGATTATTTATTACTGTCCTATGAAATCGAGACACTATCACCTGGATAATTTAAAAATTAGGTTTCGCGAGAAAAATGAAATCCACTGATGCCTGCCTTCCACACTTGTCCTACCTCACTGCATTATCGGGCATCCAGACATCGTTGCCGTTTTGGTTGCATGCTCGTTAGCCATGTGCAACGAGATCGGCGGAGCTGGAGGATTGGTGAACAAAGGGGGTTAAAGGAAAGAGAAGGTGGAGTAGCGAGCCGACTAATATATCACGCTGTAATATGTGTAGTGTTAAGTTCATCGTTGGCTAGCCTCTGGCTAACCATTACTGCTGTTCCTGCTCTTCTTTTTTTCTAGCCTCACTTTTTCCATTTGTTTTTTCTTGTCTAATGCATATCTCGTGAGTGCATGTAAGTTGAATTCGCTTAACTAAAATTAGTACTCATGTTTTTCTTTTACGAAAACTCTTCGTACCTTTCTTTGCTTTATTCTGCCATTGATGGCTATCTTAGCGGCAAAAGTTGCGTTCCACCAGTTTTTCATTTACATTGTATGCGACTGGTTTAAAATAAATTTCTATATTAAAACTTTCCTTATGAACGACTTTTGTTCAACTTTTTACACTAAATTCTGATCGGAATTGCACTCAGCTCGATGCTACGTCGTGTTTGCTTCCACATGGTTCTTTGCTTCTCATTCCTAAATTTTACGATCGGTTTTTTTGTCGTGTTCATCAGTTTTGCTATCGTCAAACGTTGAGGTTCTCATCTGGTTCTGTTTTCCGGAACACTGAACGATTCAACAACGGAATGCGATTCGACAACGACTAGTACCGTTGACGATGGCGACTGAATCACGACCGTATCGAATCGGCGACGTAATAGGCAGTTTAAGAGATTTGATATCACGTGGGCGATCACCATCTTTATCACGACGACGGAAGGGGGATGTTGAGATGACGACAACGGCAATCGAACGTGAACGAAAGGTGTCGGCGCCAGCGGGTCTGAACCAAATATTCACACCGGTCGTTGAACAACCAGTCACTAGCTTATCGGATTCAGTGAAATGTGCTTTGAATTCTCAACGAGACTCCAGAGTTTCACCTCTACGTCAAATGGACGTTGTGAAGACGACTACTCCATCGGTAACGCCCAAACAAAACAACATGCATCATTCAGTACCGGATGGCAGTGAAGGTATAGTGCAGTTACTTTCGAAAAAAGACTATCAATAACGTCTATTGATGACTGTTCGCTAATTAATGGATTTTTTGTTAGGTTATTTTCAAATTCCCTCTGCTTTCAAATGCTTAAAACTTAACACTTCAACTTTATCGATTGATTGCTCTGTGGTTAGTGAGATGATTTCAGTGCCGGTGTTTGAATAGGAGTCGTACTCGGTCGTTGGTTTGCTCAAAGTTTCGTTGATTGTTTGCTACTTGGTCTCGTTTTCTGTTAATATCATTAGAATTACTATTAGTGAAATCACTATTACTAGTAATTAACTATTATCACAAAGAATTCTAGCATCAAACAAAGTAGGATTGTTTCTTTGGGGATGTAATTAGCTGGAAGGAAAGATCGATTCCATTACATAATGTAGTTATTAGAAATATCTTCAGGTATCTTCAAAAATCTTTCGTCGAAATCCAGGAATTAGTTCTGCTTAGTAAATTAGTTATTTATATTCACTGATTATTTTGTTGGTGATCTAGTGATACCGTAGTGTCTACGAGAAAGTTCTCGTCATTTCTCGACTTTCGCTAGTGGCCAGGGTGGGCCTAAGTGGTGAAACTGATGAAACAACATTGAGGATTCCATACGGCTGGAATATAAAAATGAGTAAATAGTTGGTCGTCTTTCTTTTGCACCTTTTCTATTGGAATATGTGTCATTCAAATTTCTACCAATAACATTTTAGAACAAGAGCAATTCTGGCTTCAGAATGGTCGTCTGTTTAAAGCTATGTATTCATCAAGTATCTTCCGAAAAAACTGCTTTGCACAAGCGCTCATCGAATTTTGTAATTCATGTTTTCAACGACTATCGACGGTTTGACAAAGATTGGGGAAAGTTTTGCTGAGACCTCGTTTGAATGAATATTGCCAGGAATTTGTCTTATTTTTTTTCGTCTGGATATGTGACGATACAGATTCTCAGAAAAAGTGTGTCTAGCTGTTAAAGCCCTCTAGAGTTATTTTTATGATGTAATAGTTATCTACCTGGAATATAACAAATGAAATTAGGTCAGCTCAGTGAGATTTTTGAACAACTACTCTGTTGCGGCTTAAACACGTAAAGTTCTTTCTTCTTTACACAAATGAGAACCGGAATTTGTCGTCTTAGTCAGGCAAGAGGTTCCGTTGATCTACGTTCCTGATTGTGTCATACCCTGTAATGTTGAGAAATATTATTAAAACGTCTTTGTTCTCACTACGGTTTTTTCTTCATTTTCTTTCTAAATCTATTGGGATTCTGGACATTCTTTTTTCTAAATGTTGGCTTTTCATTTTCTGCCTTCTATAATTTTTATGGCCAGATATTAAGCGAAATACAACCGCAATATTGCTGAGATATTTGTAAAACTCCGGAGTGCAGGTGTATGTGGTGGAGAGCGAACGAGCTAATGTTCTTTCTGGGGAGTAACGCATTCACCACCACACCATACGGGTCCTTCGTTCCGGCTGTCTCTCAGCCCAAGGTAGAAAATAAAAAGTAAACATTGTGAATTCAACTACAGCCTGAGTTCAATACCGATGTGGGCTCCCCAGATGAATCCTGTTGATGGGTGGTTGCTGACGGCACTGATCGATAGATCTGACTGAGAAACAAGCGAAACGAATGGCTCGCACGGTGCGGTGGTGAACGCGTTACTCCCCGGAAAGGACAATAGCGCGTACATCGCGTGTGTGTCGGAATGTGTATCTATGCATGTATGTATTTATGTATGTGTGTGTGCATGTACGTATGTATGTACGTGTGCATCTATGCACGTATACAGATGTGTGTGTGTGTGTGTGTGTTTGTGTGTATGTGTCTGTATGTGATTTCCACGGTATTCGAACTTCACCAGTTTTCTCTACGTTATCAGTTTTCTTAATCGTGTGTGCCTGCAGAATCTTCAAGCACTCAAACATTTAGTCGCCTAATCTCTGTTTTGATCACGAAAAGTAACGAACTAAATATTGATTTAAACTTTTGCGCAAGTTATTTTCGTGCATTTATTGCTTTTTGATGTTAGTCGTGTTCACGGAAAAGTCACTGGAATCCCTTCACATAGTCTAATCACCTCCTCCGAAAGGCTTTTTCTTTCGTTGTCGTTGAATTGTCAACGAATACCGTATCCGTCCGTAGTGCGATGTCATTGAAGAAGCGTATAAACCTTAGAACGAATGGAACAACTTAATCGTTTAGAAGATTTTTCTGTTGTTATTTTCCGATTCGTTAGTGAAAACAATAGTGTTTTGTGTTTTATTTCTTAACAAATTCTTGTTCATTGATCCTCTGCGTTTGCGTTGTTATATTCCGTGAGCAATATTGTTTAATGGTATTTGTCGGGTGGTGAACGCGTTACTCCCCGGAAAGGACAATAGCGCGTTCGCTCTCCACCACATACACCTGCGCTCTGGAGTTTTGCAAATATCTCAATAATATTGTGGTTGTATTCTTTTTTTTCTTAACAAAATTTAGCTTATATGAAAAAAGTTAGACCAAATCATATTCTATCATATTCACCACACGTGACCTATCTATGAAAGAATCATGTCAGGTAGAACTCAGCCTTGAATTCTGTTCTTTGTTCTTTCGAAATTTTTCGATAACGTTATCGTCTCACAATATTTTCTGATTTTGCAAGGTTTTTTTTCCTCAATCAGCAACCGATATTGTGTTTAAGAACGAATAGTCGTAAATTTGAAAGGCAGTCAAAACGGAATGCATCAATGGAAGAAATATGCTATTGTTCTTTAATGTGCAATCTCGAATTCTGCATTGTCACAACAGAATCGGTATCATTGAGAAGAATTCATATTTTTCAATGTATTGCGTTCGTATGTGTGTGCATCGGTGTTTATATATATGTTTTCTTAATCGTGTGTGCCTGCAGAATCTTCAAGCACTCAAACATTTAGTCGCCTAATCTCTGTTTTGATCACGAAAAGTAACGAACTAAATATTGATTTAAACTTTTGCGCAAGTTATTTTCGTGCATTTATTGCTTTTTGATGTTAGTCGTGTTCACGGAAAAGTCACTGGAATCCCTTCACATAGTCTAATCACCTCCTCCGAAAGGCTTTTTCTTTCGTTGTCGTTGAATTGTCAACGAATACCGTATCCGTCCGTAGTGCGATGTCATTGAAGAAGCGTATAAACCTTAGAACGAATGGAACAACTTAATCGTTTAGAAGATTTTTCTGTTGTTATTTTCCGATTCGTTAGTGAAAACAATAGTGTTTTGTGTTTTATTTCTTAACAAATTCTTGTTCATTGATCCTCTGCGTTTGCGTTGTTATATTCCGTGAGCAATATTGTTTAATGGTATTTGTCGATCTAATCGTCATAAGCGCATGTAGCGCAGTGGCTGAAGGTGCACTCTAGTACACTTGCGTGTCAAGGGTTCGATTGCTTGCTCCTGGCTCAGCGAGCTCTCCATGCCTCCAGGTTCGGAAACTAAGCACTAGACCTGTCTGGTAGGATGCCAGCATTGCCTAGACACATTAATATGCCACTGAAAATTTATGGGTCGTAAATGCATTGAATCATCTCTAACGATGCTTAGGTGTCAAATGCATGGGGTCTCGCAGGAATTCGTCAATGCTGGACACTGTATCTTTTAGTAACTCCCACGACCGACTTAACTTCAGCATTGATCGAATAATTCTTCGTATTCTTGTTGAGCAAACGCGAGGTGTTATTTTTATTCTTTATTCACGAATAAGCTGACGTTTCGGCGGATCTTCGCCTTCCTCAGAGACTGGAAAGGTCAGGTTGATAGCAATCTATTCGGCCAAACACCTATCAGAACGCTAAACGCTAACCAGACAAAGAAAACGCTAACTTCCACTGGGTATGTCGCGTGGAGACCAACCGCACAGAATTCACATGGAAACGTAGTGTGTTCTTCCCATCAGAATAACAGGCTTATGTACTGCCCAATATCACGCATGATAATGAGGCGTTCCTCCCTGCGGTTCACTTTCGGATTTCTGGAATTAATCCAGAGCGCCACGAGAGTCCTCGATTCCCGTTCAAGGATTGTGACACGTACCTCACGCAGACACGTAGTTCTCCCCGCTGTCCCTGGGTCCTATGCGAGCCCAGTGGGGTATTTGGGTTACCTTTAGGTGCCATGTGGAACAAAGTTTCTGTCGCGGTGGTTATGCTGGCATTAGCTTGTGTAATAGCTAAGTGTCTGGACTGCCAGATGGAAATATCGAACTTATAATCCTAGGATACTGTCTAGATATATGAATCCCTCCTTTACATCGATGTTCGGTATCCATGAAGAGCATCACCCTAGATCAGTGGAGGTTCTTTGCATACAAATTTTGTTAATTCTTCCATATTATTTCTTCTGTGTTCGAAGAATAAACCATAACATAGAAAGGCTAAAATCTCTTATCGCCCCTTATTAATGAGTTGTGTTGACTTATTAAAGATAACAAAATAATCGAATAAATTATGACAGCTCTGATTGTTTTCCATAAGTGCAACACAGTTTTCAGGAAGAATGATAATGAATGGTTGCTTCTCGTTTCGTGCGATGAGTACTATTTCAATCTACCCACCTGTCAGAGTTGTTTCTTAAATCATTTTCGGATAATTAATAGTCAGTGAAGAATATTCCTCGTAAAGTAAACATAAGCTGCTGCTTGATATAGTATATGGCAGTTTTTTTTTTTAACGTGAAACTTTTGTAGCGGTTCTATTAACAGTTATGTTTGTTTTCTATCTTAAACGATAAAAGATAAAACTGTCCGCTTTGGTTCAATCTCTGAGTGATGTGCCATGCATTCGACTTCATTAAGTGACGTTGGAGGTGATTGAATGCATACCTGGTTTTTACAATGACTTGCGGTGGCCTACCGGTGCATCGAACCAGTGCTCTCATCCTCCTAGACAAGTCTGGCGCCAATTTGCCGACGCCGGAAGGATGGAAGGCTTGGTGGATCATGGGCGCGGAGATCGATACGTGTGTGTTGCAGGGCGCCTCCGACCACTCCGCCACACTCACTGTTATGTGGAACTTTTGCGAAATGTATGTTCTATCTTAATGGAAAAATTCTATTCTATTTTTTGTTTAATTGACTACAGCTGACAACGCTCAAATAATAACGGAATTCTTTTCTCAGCTCGTTGTGGTTGACTTCGCACAATACCCTGCCGTGAAAATTGTACTAGGCAGCAAATAAAAAAGTAAACATTGTGATTTCGAGTGGAGCCTCAGCTTAACTGGGTTCAGTGCCGATATGGGCTCCCCAGATCAATCCCGTTGACAAGTGATTGCCGATGGCACTGGTAGATAGAAAACTAGGTGAGAGAAAGGTAGAGGAAGTGTCTCCGTGGCGCAGTGTGCAATGCGCGAGCCGCGGGAAAGGAAAATCATGGCTCGACCTGGCCCGGCGTGCAAGTTTTGCGAATATCTCAGCATCGTTGTGGTTGATTTCGCATAATACCTTGCCGTGAAAATTGTAGTACGAAGTAGATAAAATAGTAAACATTTAAAAATGGAGTATTCAGATATTAATAAATATTTCGTGAAGTTTTTTGGTGTTGAAGCACGCACCTAGCACGGAATGCTACTGAATTATTCATGACTGCTGCTCGTGTCTCTTTATACATATATGCATGTATATACGTGTGCCTGTATATGTATATGTGTGTAAACGAAGGTCTTTTGAAGTTGGCCCGCGTAGAAACTGCTTGAATGGCAGTAAGCCAGTCAGCCATCCAGCAGTATTTGTTGTTGTTGATCCATTCATCTCTTTGACCGGTGATGAGGAAGTGGTGGATTAGGTTGCGGATAGTCCTTTGATGGTTCCTCGTATACATATTGTAGATTGTATTGTATTGTAGTGACAACCGTCTGAATTATGCCATAGCCTGCTTAGCTCACATCTGAGTGCAGTCATTTCAAGTATTTCTCACGAAAAAAGAAAATCGATTCTCATGAAGAGAATTCGTTTATGTTAGTTGTAGCTATTAAACGTCTAATTGACTTCACCCATATGGAAGGTTTTTTTTTGTTATTGTTTTGGTTCTAACTTTTGCTTCTGGTAGCATATGAGGAGCGCTCTCAACCTCCGCCCACCGTTCCTTTAAGTTTCATTATTTTGGGTTTTTTTTTAAAGGTCTTATTACCATTCCACACTCATTATATCGTTATCACTATCCACTTTTATTCTTTAAAAGAATTGTTCTTTTTTTGGTTCTTGTGTTCTGAAGCCATAAAAGAGCACCTGCTTTGTACAGTATGAAGAACGAAGTGTGATCAGAGCGCACTATTTTCCTTCATGCCTTATTAATTGTTTTGCCTTAAATTCTATAATTCATTGCTTTAATATGCCTTGTGTATTTTCATAGGATGCGCTGAAGTTGGGTTGTCCATTTTTAGGAGTTATAGAACATCTCCTATAAAGGTGCTTTATTCCTCATAGAATACGTGGACTAAATGAAGTAGCTAAAATCGTTTTATCAAGCGACATTCACAGCCGCCTTACTTTTACGTCCGTTTTAAGTCATTCATACATGTCTTTATCAGGGCAGATGTCCGCTATTATAAATCGCGTTGAGATTTCCTGCATCGATCGTGGATGATGAAATTGGCGAAGTCCACTTGTCTATGTGGTTTTTGTTTTGGAAAAAGTGAAGAAAGAAACAGGAAAAGGGTATCGTATAATATTTTAGGTGTCTTCACCGAAAAAAGAAAAACTTGGTGATTTATGTCGCAACGTTTGGAATCTACTTTAATAGAAGGATAAGAAGTATTTCGGTTACATGAAAGAATCGTCAGCGTCTTCTTTTACATGCCTAATTGAAAACGGCAAATTGGTTTCTTACAAAAGTCCTCTCAACATCCTTAAAATTAATTTCTATCCAAAATTCGTTCAGGTTCTTGCAGTTGCTTCGGGTGTTATTTCGTTAATCATGTCAATCTGCAATGCGATGTGGCCATTGTTTTAGTCTCAGTGTCAACTATTTTCAAAATTAAAATGTTTCGAGAGTTCAGTTATTAGCTAACATTTATAATTCCGGAAAACCTTAAGAAAAAAGAGTAGCTTTTGAAATATTCCTTTAAGTTTCGCTTTTTATTGCTATTTAACACTTACTTACTTCGTTAGATGGGCCCTTTTCACGAGTTGTGTGGCTCAATGCGAGTCTTATACCTCATAGCCTTTATTGCTGTCTATTACATCTTCAGTTGTCATCCTCTTATATCCTACATTATGATCAATTTTAATGATAAGCACTACGGCGAAGGATGGCACTAGCTAAGTAGGTATGATGCGGTTTCTAGCGAAAGTTTATATATGGGGAAGCTCCAGAGATGTTTGAGTAGGGTTTGTCAGGCGAAGCAACTTATGCTTTTCCCTACTGAATGGACAAACATATCTTCATCAAAGAATGACTAGTTTGGCAACTTTCAGTAGTTTTTTCTTCCTTTTTCACGTATTGTATTTCTATATAGATGCTAGGAAAACCCGTCTCTCCTATGCGTTCTTGTATTATTCACGAAAACAATTGTGCCCTGGGGGTGTGTCGACATCGATCTGCGCACTAAAGACATCGTCGTTGTTGTTTTTGGAAAAGTAGTTCTATATAGGACAACGCCTATGCTGTTCAAGAATTCTCACTGAGTTTTTCAGATGCTTTTTTTCTTGGTTATATACAGTTCATTCGCATTTTTTGTCAAGTCAAATGCCTAATGAGGTCTACACAAGGACTTTTCGTTCATCATCATGCTGAGGAAGAATTCAAGTGTTCTCGTTAATTGAAAAAATCCCTGCCAATTACGTGGTGGCGATTCTGATTCATTGTCCAAGAGACTTCTAATTGTCTGCGACGGATTCTATCCAATGGGAAGGCGTATGTGTCCTGGTTATTCCTCAATTCCGCGTTACACCATGCTATTCGGATTGCTTTTTATATTAATCGCAGAGATTTTCTTTATATGATCGAATTTAGAGAAATTTTATAGCATATAAATGCTCAATTTAGTTATTACATTCAACGAACCGGCTCTCAGTTCCCTCCCACAGAGCTATTACAACGACTTTACGGATTTTTCGCCTATACACTCTTTCTCCCACTCTTTGTCCCAACATCAACATCACCAACGTTACTTTTAAATCAGATTTTTCTCGTTCAAAACGATTTCTGTGTATATTCGGATTCTATATTTGGGTCGAAAACCATTTACTTTATTTTACAAAGTAGTCATATATCAATAGAATCACCCTGATAATCATTTCCGTGTGCTTAACTTAGCACTACTTCATTTGAACGTGACAACAAACGTGTGAACAATCCATAGGAAGTTGTTATAATCTGCTCAATCACGGTGTGTTTGTTAGCTAATTCTGCTAAATATGTTTGTCAACACGTTCAGTTTACGGAAGGGTTTTTTCCACAATTTTGACTCCTAATCAAATTTATAGTGGTGTTCCTTTATATGTTTCGTATCTGTTAATCTATTCGATATGATTTTTAAAATGGAAAGGAGTATGTATATATACAGCAGCCCATCATTCATTGACTGGGCGCTTCGTGCACAATGGTCGAATGGCGACCGATAACGGCTGGCGGCTGGACGACATCACAACATACTGGTATTGGACTGTAGTTGACTATGTGCCAAAGTACTGGAGTATATGGATTCTGATCCTGCTCGGCATCTATCTGTATTTGATCCGACCATCATCATTCGACTCTGATTTAAGTTCATCATCACCATCATCGTCCTTGAACAGTAAGCGGGAAATCTTCTTGAGTTGAAGCGGTTTTTTCTGTGTTATATAAGATTCTGTGGCCTTTTTAAATGTATACCGATTGACAACATGATGTTGATGACTAGAAGTTTTATTTATGGAGAATTCCTTGAAATGATTCTGTTTTAGCAAAGCAGTTTTGCATTGTGTACTTTTACAAACGAGGAAAAAGTGAGGAAATGTACGGTTGGACTTATGAATTTCGTAGGTTCCACGGTAGCCACGGGTTTGTTTTCCTGTGAAGAGATAGTGGAAACGGAAGCAATGGATAGTTTTTCAAAATCGCTACTTCTCGACTATAACAGTACAAATAAAATTCTTGGACGCCGTATTATTCTGTGGATGTTTGCACAGATTTTATTATCCATAGGGCCTAATATGAGACGACGAAGTTTTACTTTTACTGTGTATATTTTTTTCACATCAGTTTTTGCCGAAATCATTCAATCGCAGTTTAGCAGTATTTATGGACTCATAGAGGGATGTAGAGAAGCATGGGGATATTCTACTGCAATATGTTTTGCTGTTTTTGATTGGTATCGAATGCTTGCCATAAACATATGCTGAAGAACATATGCTGTCTTTGAATGGCAATAATCAAAGGGATACTGTATCTATAATGTGGAAATTTATGAGAACATCAATGTGTAACTGTTTTTCCTTCAATCATATTACTTTCGCATGGGGAAAATCTTTTGGAGAAACCTGGAGAAAATCATCTTCATCACCTCACCTCGTGTTTAGTTCTCTCTTATTTGTAGTGAAAGTGGTTGAGATCTAGGTGATATAGAGAAAAAGAGGTGTGTTGATCGTTTGCGACCATCACTCCATGAGTACGTTGTAGAGTTTCTGGATCGGTGTGTCATTGAGATGCTTCGTTGTGTACTGAACAAGCAAAACACTCATGTGTTCGTTCTACCGTCGTTATTATACTTCTTCTTCCTCTCTCTTCAGCAAATACTTCTACGATTATTTGGCTGCGAGAGTCATTACCATGTCATTCCAATCCATACCATATCGATCTCTCTCTCTCTCTTTCTCTCCTATCCTTGGAAACTCGTCAACAAATATCTAACACTAGGTATAGTCGATCTACGACACTGCTGGTTCCTACCATGAGTGATCGGGTGGTGGCGGTGGCTGCGGTTTCTATACATGAAACAGTTTTTTGCTATCTTACACACCGTACTACGAACGTTCACTGATATAACGTAGTGTTTATGGTGCATCTTAAAATATACGATTAGAGTGAGTTTTATAAGAGTGAGGCTTGTGAGTTAGAGAGAAATTACCTGGTGATGGGATTGTGAGATTATCAAAAAAGGAAAAGAAAGCAGCGATATTCTAGTAATACTTATTTAGGCCGTAATCTTCTTAACAAGAAAGAAGGTGGACCACCATCAACAATCAAGGAGTCGAGTGAATCGTCACAAACACTTGACGATACCGAGTCCGATAAAGGTGATTCTGCTGCTGATAGCACTCAAATCTTATCTTATTCATCTTCTGCTCTTTGACGTATATCTTCTATTCGATGTTCTGATCTTTCAATACTCTATCTATTGAGTGAAAATGTTTTCCTCGCGTTTTTCTCTAGTCCACTAATTATCGCGTATCCCCCATACGATGTTCAGTTTGTTGACAGTATTTATCAAGTCCATCAATATCGATCAATAAATCTGTTGTGCCTATATGAAAGTATGTGTATGGTGAAGTGATGTCAGTGATGTTGTCTTTTCGAAGCCAACAACAGTGCCACTTCAGCTAAAGTTTGTCGTACATTTCACCACCATCACCGGCATGATTCTCAATGGAATTACTTACTCACAGGCACACACTTTCATATATTTTTTTCGACACCAGTTTTTTATTTTGGGGCAGAACTTTGATAATTCTTTTTTTGTTTTTTTTAAAAGAAACTTTTCCTCACCAGTTCTTAAACTGTTTTTCTTTCATGACATACGTTAAGTTTCGCTTGTTACATGCTTTTCTCTATAGTTTAGTTACGTCTATCTCTTATCTCACCTTTCAATTTTCTTAATGCTTCCGCCGCCACCACCTTGCTGCATTTTTCCTCTTCCTGGAAAACGGTGTGCGAAGAAGTAACGCTTATGTTTTTGACATCTAATCTAGTTTTTTTCTGGTAACGAATCGTTTTGAGAAAAATGCTGAATTCTTGGAATTCCATAGCGATTTTCCGTTCGGCACCAGTTTTTTATTTTGGGGCAGAACTTTGATAATTCTCTTTTTGTTTTTTTTAAAAGAAACTTTTCCTCACCAGTTCTTAAACTGTTTTTCTTTCATGACATACGTTAAGTTTCGCTTGTTACATGCTTTTCTCTATAGTTTAGTTACGTCTATCTCTTATCTCACCTTTCAATTTTCTTAATGCTTCCGCCGCCACCACCTTGCTGCATTTTTCCTCTTCCTGGAAAACGGTGTGCGAAGAAGTAACGCTTATGTTTTTGACATCTAATCTAGTTTTTTTCTGGTAACGAATCGTTTTGAGAAAAATGCTGAATTCTTGGAATTCCATAGCGATTTTCCGTTAACGCTCATAGGAGGAACGTGTGACAAGAGAAGACGAACCGTCTGCGGCAGCCCAAAAAACCGGTTCATAATTATTTAGTGCTTTTGCGCATGTACGATATCAGCTTAGATATTCGTTGAAAGCTCTGCTGAGAAATCTACGCTTATCAGATATTCTTTGCAAATTATAAAAACTGGTAATGGCGGACAACCTTTCTGTCGAGATCAATTTGCTTAGAGACATTAACTATTTTCCTAAAAGCATTTATTCAATTGCTTGCACATCGTCTATCCGCTATGTGCTTGCTGTGACAGTTCGTCTTCTGTAATCTTCGTTATGTTTCTGTAGGGGTCGCAAGTTTCTTACATCGGGACGATGGATGTACGAATTTTGTACGGCGTTTTGAATGAGATACAGCAGCTGGCTGATTGATTGGCGGTGAAGTGTGATCGATGATGCGGTGGTATACAAATTCGGTGTGCCCATCTACCCATGTGCCCACATACCTAGCTCCTCATATTGGTCCTAGCTAGTTGTGTCTATCGTCATTGCTCTCCCGGTTTTCCGTACAACGTCTAATCGTGCTACGCACCTACAGGCGGCAGTCAGCTGAAGCACGAGAATACCGTTGTGCGTGCCGATGGAACAGCCGCCACCAAGTCGGTGCCGTCGTCGTCACTATCAGGTACTGTAAACACCTAAATCTCACTGAATTCACTGATAACACTAACATTCACACCAGTATTGTACTGAATCTCGATTGCACCGATTTATCCGGAAACCTAAATATGAGCCATCATGTTATTGTACGTTGTGGAAGCATATTAAAGCATGCGCATGACGTTATGCAATGCAAAATATGCTTATTGATTGAGTTGCTTTCATTTTAACATAAAGAAAACGTATTTTAATGCTCTGTCACAAATAGATGGCTAACAAGATGACGTATTCTGGAAGAAAATTGCTAAAACGTAGTTTTACTCCTTTAGTGATTTAAGTGAGCATCAGAATGGCACTTGGTGCTCAAATCATGATTTTTCCCTCTTCCACGACTCTTTTGATTTATTTGGGTAAAACCACGCGACACAAAACTGAGCTTGGTTGGGGTTTTTTTCGCTTTAAAATGTATAGTGACTCTATAGAGTAGAACAGAAGTTTGTTAAAGTTCTCATTAAATCGCTGACTAACAAAATGAATGCCTTGACGAAAATTCCTTCCACGAATTTTTCGCTAGTAAGAAGAGCGCATTCCTCCGGTTTTGAAACGTTCGTTTGTCCATCGCGTGTTTCTGCTGTAAACTGTGGTGAATGAGAGTGACGTTTTCGTTGTGTTGCTCATGCTTTAGTTTCACACTTGTCAGCTGCTACACTCATTTGACTCTCCTAATCCTCTGTATCGTACTTGCTCCTTACGTGAGTCGTTGGTTTGTATTAACAGGACACAGCACAATATGGATGTGATCGAACGGTTCATGTCTTCGACCTGTCTCATAAATCCGTCACCAATCATTTCAGAAGTGCCATTTCAGAAGCGTTATTGTGTAAATTATGTCAGAAATATTTAAGAAATGAGAGGGGTTCAGCTAAAGTTGCTGTTAGAAATCCTCATTGGGTTTTATTTCTCTGAGAACGTTTGCATTTGCAGCAGTTGTAGGTTAACGATAGTATGCTTCCGCCGCTTGAATGTGCATGAGAGAAATTTCAAAGCCTTTATTGTTGTTCTATCGTGTACCGATGTGTCTGCCGATTTTTAGTGCGTACTTTATGACTGGTAGAAATACGAATCGATGGCATAAGAAACAGAAACACCATTGTCTTTTACAGGACAGGTGTGTGGAACCCGTCCCGAAAAACTTCACAGCACGGTATCGCATTAGTGTTAGTCGTCTGTGGGGCTGGAATCCGATCGAATTGAGCACATATTCTATCAGATGATCATCATGATTATTGCAAATGGATAACTTAGCGATTCGTGAAGAAGCTGATTTATTTTGGTAACTAGACGATACACGGGTGCGGATAAACAATTCAGATGAGCAAATTCTTTTGTCCATTTCAGAAGCGTTATTGTGTAAATTATGTCAGAAATATTTAAGAAATGAGAGGGGTTCAGCTAAAGTTGCTGTTAGAAATCCTCATTGGGTTTTATTTCTCTGAGAACGTTTGCATTTGCAGCAGTTGTAGGTTAACGAGACAGTTTATGATGAAAGATTTCAAGAAAGAATGATTAACGAGAAAGAAGTAGTCAGAATAAGTGCTCTGAGAAACGAGCACGTCAGTTGTTAAGTCACATGTTGCATGATTTCGTGACTTTGTTCTTTGTTGAGTTAAGAGTAAGATAATCCTTTGTGCATTGTCCAAGATTACCTATATTCTTTCATTCTATCGATCTATTTGTACCGTAACGATACTCAAAAATTTCCCGCATCACACTACTATTTTTGTGTCGCCATCTAGAGGAACAGTTGTTGAAGTTGAAATGACGACTAGCTTCCGAAAACTCTCACTGGGATGCCCGATGACTCTTGGCTACTCCGTATATGCTCGGCTTACTTGAATTTGCTGCAAATCGATTCGCCACACAGCACCAGGATCTCCCCTGAGGCGAAAGAGTGTCGTAGTAGTGTGAATATAGCAAACAACAGTGTCCAGTATTTGTTACCGATATTGACTTCTAGGATGGAGCGGTACTGCTCATCGGAGCGGTGTCATTAGTCTGGCACCGCCCATTGAAAGATTGCTGTACTCAAACAAGACACCTAATCTTGCTCAGACGAAGAAGAAGAAATTCGCTAGGACAGCGTCATCCATCTGTATATCGCTTCCATCCGTCGTCGTTAATCCGTTCATTTACGGCTTAATCCGTTCACTTACAGCATTTTTCCCCGTTGCTGATACCGTAACCTCTGCTAGTTAATCTATTCCGGGAATCGTTCAGCTACTTCTTGATGTTTATGAAATGTGCACATTAACGTGTCAACTATGAGTATAGGTACAGTTTCTCTTTTTATTTTACTGTTCATTTCATTTTCGTTTCGAGACCAATGCATATGTCCTTTATTGACGTGATTCTTCAATATTTGTAGTAAACTGTTCTTCTGTTACGATGTTGTAATTCATAGATGACAACGTTTAACTTTTATTTACTGCCTATTGTTTTTTCATGGCAGGGCATGATGTGAAATGCAACCACAATGGCGCGGAAATATGTGCAAAACTCAAGACCTCAGATGGCCTACGAACCCGCGATTACCCTTTCCGTGGGCTCTCATGCTATCTCGTGTACTATTGAGTCCATTGCTTTGCCTTTCTTTCGATAAGTATTTTACCCTAACACTGCCATCAACTATCATCCGCCAACGGGATTGATTTGGAGAACATAAATCGGTATTGAACTCGGATAAGCTGAAAGCTGCACGCGAAAACCCAATGTCTAACTTTTATTCGCTGCCTATTTAATTCAGAGTCAGCATATATCTCAGCATCCTTGTGGTTGTAATTCATAAGTGTTTTTTACTACGACGTTATCTTGGCACACATTGGCACCATAGTGATTCATTTACGAACATATGTGTGTTGAGTGTGATGTAATCAATGAGAAAATAAAACTAATACTTTGAAAGTACAACTCTCATTTGAACAACAAACTCCCGAGTATAAGCAAGCCCCTCATCCCTAAATCGGGCATAATAAATCGTAAAACGTTTATTGCTAACTTCCTTTTCTTATTTATTTGCAATCAACTGCAGTACGGGAATCACATACTACGGAACGAAAACGTTCACACGGAGAGCCGAGATCGGTGAGGAGTCGGTTCTCGTTTTTGTTTTTGCATTAGTCAAAATGGATGTTTTTGTTATTCTCTACTATAGATACGATTTACCTCTGTATGTCTTCTATGTCAAATGATTTGTTGAGTGATTAAGCTGGAGTCGTAGCTGCATCAGATTGCAATATTTTCCACTTTGTAAACGCATGGTGTGTGCACCCATCTAGAACTTATTGATGATTAGGTTTTTTCTTCTCTTTTATAGTTATAAGATTGTTGACGATGTTATGTATAGTACGATGTCATCGAGAATGTCCTTTTTTCTGTTTTCAGCTCAAAAACAAGAAATTGTTCGAATGACGCAGCAGCTACTGGATGCGATTTCGTGCAAAGATTTCGACGTCTATGCGTTAGTTTTACATTTCATGGTTCAGTTTTCTAGAATATTCTATACATTGTAGAATGTTCTCAACGCTATTGATTTGCGTGTGAAATCAATATTTGCTGAATCTAAACATTTATAGATTATTCGTGAGTCGTTTTAATGCTTTACTTCTTAGAGAGAATAATTGATAATAATTTTAGATGTTTTCTATCTACTAGTGGTAATATTATATGATTAACATTGCAAAAGGGACGTGTGACGCAGTGGTCAGAGGCGCTCTACGGCACACCCATGAGATCGGTCCCGCCGCCCGTGGCTCACCAAGCCTTCCATCCCTCTGGGGTCGGCAAATTGATATCAGACTTGTCTGGGAGGATAGCAGCACTGACTCAATACGTCGGCAGGCCACCGCGAGTCATTGTACAGGCCAGATATGCATTCAGTCACCTCCAACGATGCTTATTGAAGTCGAATACATGACGCATCCCTCAAGGAATGATCAAAGCCGAGAGCTTTATTCTTCATCGTTTACACTGCGTCGGTTGCATTAGTACAACTTACATATTAGTTAATTTTACGAGTTAGGAGGCTGTTTAATAGAATATTTGTATGTGTGGGATAGATTTCATCAGAAACACGGGGGAAGTATTGCAGCGGCATATGTGCCTTCGTTTTCTTTTGAAATATATATTTGTCGGTTATCATGAGTCGAATAAGCGATGGTTTCCCTTTGTTGTGTAAAATTTCGTCACATTTCAGGAAATTATGCGATCCTACAATGACGTGCTTTGAACCTGAAGCGTTAGGAAATCTTATTGAAGGTGTTGAATTTCATCGATTCTATTTCGATTATGGTGAGTTTGTTGTAGATCTTTTTCTTTGCATCAGTGACAGGACTTATGTGCTTCGCGATTTTGATATGATGTCTGTAATGGTTGACTCAGTTGACTTGGTTTCGAGTTCTCGATGGCTAGATGACATCATATCTGTAAGGTGGCAGGGTGGTGTGCAGCACGTCAACTGCTTTTAATAGTTTTCGCCTGACTGTTCTTTAAGAATTAATTGCCACTTTAGATTGTGCATGTTAGCGAAAGAAGAAAACTAGAACAAATTGAAAACGTTGTAATGAGGAACAAGAGTATCGGATGTGGATGTGATTAAATTAAGAGACAAAACCAAGTTATTCATGCTGACATGAAACATGTTTCTCCTCTTTATCTCTTTCATTTACGCCAATTAGAAACAATTTTCACACGAACGTGAATCTGCTAAATCTTTTCAGGTAACAATAATCCACGAAAAAGTCAAGTACACACTACAATGCTGAATCCGACTGTACATGTGATAGGCGAAGAAGGTGCATGCATCGCCTACGTGAGGCTTACGCAATTTATGGACAGGTGTGTACGTGTCTGTGTGCATGGTATTTTCGTTGTGATGCCGTTTATCTACTCTCCATTCGTAAAATTATGACTTGAAAACGATTTGAAGAAGAATGTATTCACCATTTAGATGATTTTCAAGGAGAAATGCAACATTATGAAGCAAACTCAACATAGCTTTTGGCCAAGTACAATTTTTTATTTTCTGTCGCTTATTTGACCTAATTACAAATCGTATTCATGTGCATCAGTAAGTCTTCTAGATGCATATTGCATAGAGCATCGATGGCTTAAAGGTTTTCACGTTGTGTATCAGCTGTTGCACTACATATTTACACATGAAGCAGAGAGCAATATTTCCCATTAAGTTCTTACTGTGCTCGGTTGCGTGAGCAGCAGCAGATTTCAGCTAAGAATTTGGACATTGGGTAGGGTGCGGAGTAGGACTGAAGCCTTAAGGTATTAATATGAGCTGCGGACTTGTCTGAAGAATTAATTGCTAGCACCTCGTTAAGTTAGGATGGGAAAGAAAGAGAGGAAGAAAGACAGGAAGAGCAATGTTCTTACATTCTTGTATTAGGTTTTGTTTCTGTTACTGTGAACTAATTGGAACACGAAGAATAGGAATTTAAGAGAATTAGCAGTGATTAGTAGTGACATTTCTTTCATTGGTTTTTGGTTTTTGCTAAGCATCTTGTTGTCTGTTTTTACCACTTTTTTAAATCATCGTAGGCAATAAATTTGAGTAAGGAAACTTGGTATTTGTCATTTGAGGCTGGAATTTCAGGATATTCTAATTTAGCGATAACACTGCCATTCCATATGACCTCGGGAAATGACCTTTTAAAGAGAAAATTAACTAGCTGTCGCCTAAGTGACCTTCTTTTTTTAATTTTAACTCATTTTCCACTTAATGACTGTTGGAAATATTCATCTAAATATCGTTTGCTCATGCGTGTTTTCGAGGCTTCCATTCTTAAAGTGTTTAATGAATGGTTAAATTTCAGCAAAAATAAACCGTCAAATTGTGGCAAAATTCTACCAATAGGCAAGAGCCTTCTAACGAATTCTTTCACTGGAAATGTAAACTGTAGTCATTTGGTGCCTAATGAATAATTAAAGCTTGGAAACTTCGGAAACGAAAGCACCAGCTTTAATGGTTATCAATTTCAGAAACGGTGAAGCCCGTACACGACAAACGCAGGAGTCACGAGTATGGCAAAAAAAAGCTGGTCGATGGTTGTGCGTTCATGTGCATCGTAGCGGACCACCCGCAAGTTCGAGTTCGTCGCCGGTCGAGTTTTGAGTTGGTTTCAAACTTCGTTATCTTTTTTGTTACACCAATACACATTATTCTTAACATCAAGAGTTCTAAAAGTCCTAGAAAATCAACTTTACCTGGAGGGAAGAATAAACGTGAACTAAAGAAAACAGTTTGTGTTAAAGTGACTTTCGTTAACATGGTAGGCTGGGAATAAGTCATATACCGCTCGAACTTGTGGGGTAGTTTCGCCGGTGTGAGCTATATAGATGGCTCATTTTATTTTCAACCATTTCATTTTTCGCACAGTCTTTCTCGACATACTTTTTGTATTCAATCGACACCAGAGATTTTGTGCCAGGCGTCGGTCAAGAACATCTATTTTCTCTATATAATATACACAAAAGTTTTCCAAACCAAATCGTTTGTTCGTCATTTATTCTCGCGATGAGGTGTTGTTGCTAGTGAGGAGACCATTAAGATGTCTCCCTTCAGAAATACACGAGTCCGGCCGCAATCTCTTACATTGTTGCCTTTTGTACTCACCGCGTAACAGAGATGGAGTGGGTAGCGCAGTGGTACTGGTCCTGTTCATGACTCAAGTAGCCAAACTGTCTGGATCCTGTTCAAATGCCTTTCAGCAGGTCTTTCATCCCTACGGGGTAAGAAAAACTGTACCAGACCTGTCAAGCACAAGACCCACTCCCGCTAATCTACATGGAAACGCCTTAGCACGTTATCTCAGAGTTTCGGGATGAATCGACTCGATCGATCACTATCCAATAACATTCGTGACATTCATGTATCACCCGAAGCCCTTCATAGGTGGTTAGTGCGGGGAAACGAATAGAATGCAAGAAGTGCTAGGATCCACATAGTGTAATACACATGATGCTAGTAATAGTAGTAAAATGTAACGCAGAGTCTGTTGCTAACGAAGAGGATTCTTTGGGTGCGATTTTTGGAGAAGCAGAACAGCTGGCATTAGGCAGGTGACATTCATACTAAGCTCTCCGGAATGAACTGAACGTTGTCATATTGCGGCAGCACAAGAGATTTGATCGTATTGACCAGTCATAAGTGATTTTCGTCATAAGTGATTGAGTGACAACGAAGACCTATACCAACCTCACAGCAGCTAAAGAAGATCAGTTTATAAGATCATAAATAAATAAACATAAGTGATTTTACCATCGAAATTCTTCGTCCTACGTCAACTCGCTCTAGCTGCACTTTGTTGGTTAGCATAGCATAATCTATAACAACTAGAACAATAGGTATTTGAATGTTCCTTAAAATCTCCCAACCATGTGTTTTCAAAAATGTTTCATTTTTTATTTCGTTTTTTTTCAATTTTATATCCTTTTAGCAACGTTTAAAATGTTTTCAGTACTTTTGTTCTCTTTCGTCGTCTATGATACGGTGATATGACACACTCTAGTGCGAATTCGTGCTCTCACAGAGTATCTAGGCACATTTCTACGATACATACCGTATTTATTAAGATATCGATTGATTTTCTAGTTTTTTTGTTCTCTTTTCTGTTCTTGACCGAAATCGGCTTGTTTACTATGTTCATATGTTTGCTTTTTTGCATAAAAATCTATTTTTTTCTTCATATTCTTTTTCTCTTCATTTTCTCTTTCGTTTTATTTTATCGTACTTTTTAGTTTGGTCAACTGTTGCTTCAGTTGTAAATGATTAGATCTAAGGATTCTCACAACACATGGATACTAAACGTTTCTCTAGTCGTAACTCACACACAACTGACCGTTCAAATGACATTTATAGAGGGTCGTTTTGCGTCTTTTTTCTCCTCGATTATTCTTCCTTTTTCATCTCACCTCGTTTTTTTCTCTCATTATCAGCTTTTAGTCATATATTTCGCTAGTGTTCACTAATGCATCATACTAAACGTACTTCACCGTAGTAGTGTCGAAATGATGAGAATGCGTGCAGTTATTTTCTCAGATGAACAGCATCGGATATCATCCATGTTGTTCGTCTACTGTGTTGTCCCGAAAGGTTCGTAACTCACACACAACTGACCGTTCAAATGACATTTATAGAGGGTCGTTTTGCGTCTTTTTTCTCCTCGATTATTCTTCCTTTTTCATCTCACCTCGTTTTTTTCTCTCATTATCAGCTTTTAGTCATATATTTCGCTAGTGTTCACTAATGCATCATACTAAACGTACTTCACCGTAGTAGTGTCGAAATGATGAGAATGCGTGCAGTTATTTTCTCAGATGAACAGCATCGGATATCATCCATGTTGTTCGTCTACTGTGTTGTCCCGAAAGGTAACAGAATTGATGAACGAGCAATAACTATCCGGTCATCATCTGCCAGCTTTCGTATTGACCTGAATTTCTTTATATCATCTCTCACTCGTCCTTGTAATTTTCACGATCCCTCCCTCCTAGCTATTATTTTTGCATTTTTTGTTACCATCGGTTTCCTAACATATTTTTCCCGTCCGCATCATTCTTCCTCTGCTCGTAGAAATGCATTTGTACTATTGCTGTATTTTTGCGGATATTTTTGTTCCCAACTTTCGTTTAGAGTGATTTTATTATCTCCACTAATAAATTTAAATGCGAAAATATTTCCGAGCTGTTGTGTTGAATAAAAACAATAATCCTATACCTTATCAGAATCATAACATGAAGTAGACGCTCATGATATATGTCGCAAATGTTCTAGAATGAGTGGGAGGTGATGTCATCGAATAAAACTGCGAGTTTCTCCGACTCCTGATATTCCATTGGAAATGTTGACCATCTGTATCAGCTGTAGTACCGTTGATCTTCGAAGGACTCGAACAGATGCCAGTAAACTTTCTAATTTTTCCTATCTCGTGCAAGAAGCTCAGTGGGCTCTGCTCGTTTTAGGGACTCGTTGAGCATCATATCCCTCTTCTAGGCTTTTCGTGAAGAATTCCTACCATCGGATCGGTGGTCTTCCGACAGTGCGTTTAACATACCAAAGAATTCAATCACTAACGGCTCTTGTCCATCAGTCGTCATTCATACGCATTACGTATCCGGCCCATTTTATCTTCCAAAGTTTGGCGCATAGAACGGCGTCTTTGATTTTTGATCGTTGACGCAGGTCGGAGCTTCTGATTCCTTCCCTTAATTGTGTGACACGGGATACTCCTAGCATTGTTGTTTTGACTGCGCGCTCAGTAACGCTGACTGATCATTCATCCTGCTTACGCAATGACCAGGTTTCTGACGCATACGTTAATGCAGCAAGTACCGTCTTTGTTCTCTTCCCTCCATCCTCGATGCTCATGAAAGATCCCTAAACCGCTAGTTTCCTTCTGCTCAACTTTGGAGCTAAGTCGTTCAACATATCGATTTCCCGACCTAGTTAGACATAACTGGAGCATTCAGAGATATTTGTTATGTTGAACGTGAATGGGGCATACGAAGCTAATCCGTTTCTCGTAAACATCGTTTTTGTGAGCTCTAGTCGAAGACCATTCCTTCCACAAGTCTTACCAAAATCGGAAAACATTCGTTCCGCTTGGCTAATGTTTTGTGTTATTAGGACGATGTCGTCAACAAAACGAAGATGGTGTAATAGCCGACCGTCGATTTTCGCTTCCATATTACCCCGTTCCATTGTTCTTCGCATGACGTTCTGGAAGGTGGCGGTAAATAATTTTGGCCAGATGGTATCGCCTTGGCTAAACCTTCTTTTAACGCCGATGTTAATATCGTTGTAGAATGGTGAAATCTTGGTTATGAAATTTATATATTGCTCACGAAGATTCTTTATATACTCAGTAGGGACGCCCTAGTTCTCTAGGGGATACATTACTTCCATTACTACTATCTGAACTGAGTCAAAAGCTTTTCCTTATTCAATGACAGTAAGACAGAGCGGTCTCTTGTACTCTCGCGATACTTCAATGAGCCTTGTTATGGCGTGGATGCGGTCCATTGTGCTGAATCGTTTACGATACCCCGCTTCCTCACATGGCTGCCCTTCGTCCATTCTTCTGTCAATCTTGTTTAGGATAACTCGAGTGAAAAGTTTGTAGACGGCAGACAGCAAACAAATTGTGCCGTAGAGATACGGTTAATAAAATTAAGGAATCAATAGGAATAGGACTTAAGGAATAAGGAATATTAAGGAATAGGGCTTAACTGGGTTCAATGCCGATGTGGGCTCCCCAGATCAATCCATTCCTCACATGGCTGCCCTTCGTCCATTCTTCTGTCAATCTTGTTTAGGATAACTCGAGTGAAAAGTTTGTAGACGGCAGACAGCACCGGAATTGTGCCGTAGTTGCCTATATATCGTGGAAGTCACCCTTCTTAAACAATGGCATAGTCTTGCTCTGTGAACAGCCGTGCCAGCGTGCTTACGAGGACTGGTGGAAGGTTCTTTAAGTGTTCAGGTCTTATCCTCATCGTACCTTTTGCTGTTCGATTTTTCACCAACGAAATAGCATGTCGGATCTCGGAAGGGAGAACCGTTGGTGCAACATATCCATCCTCCTTTAGTTCACATGACGAAAGGTGAACGTGGCTATCGATCGAAGAGATCTGAGTAGTATTCGTGAATGGTTTTTTCGATCCATTGCCTTTCTGGAACGTTGTAAGTATTCCATCTGGGCGTCGGAGTGCAGTCATCTTGGCTTTGTAATTGGCCAAGCATCGGTGGGCTTTGCGAATGCTTTTCGCACCCTATGCAGCTTCGACCATAACTGGTACTCTACACTTAATGTTGAATGGATTTTCCATCCCTTATTGAATTCAACTCGCAATGTCAATTCTTTGCCTGACTCAAAAGAGCGTTTGTTCAACGGTAGACATGACGGACAACGGACTACGAGCCATCACCATTTCAGCGTTGCATATCGACGAGGCTGTTAACCAGAAATAATTTTACGGATGCGTTAGTTGCTCAGGTGTTAGAGTTTATTTATTTTAAAATTCCTACTTACGCAACTCATAGATCACCCGTTTCTATATAACATCGTGATCTAAGCAATGTTCACCTCGGTCTTCTGCAATTGTCATCCATAAAGGTCGTCATTTTCGCGTTGTAGATTTTCTTAGAATTTAAGGATCTGACATCTTCTTTGTCTATTCGTATATTGGTTAAGTGATGGTCGACCACGTTTTTCCCTTGAAGCTAAATCGTGCTAGTTTTTATGCTAAAGTCAGGGTCATTCGCTAGGTCTTATAGATGGAAGTGTTTGATTAAACCATGATAATCGACTTCCACCAACTCGGTTTTGAAGAAGACGAGGATCTCGAAACGTTACCGGCAAGAAATTCAGTGAGAACCTTGTGTAATCTCATGAATAGAACAAAAAATTATTATAACAAAAAAAAAACAAAAACAAGCGTGGACCATCGACTCGGATCATCGGCTCTGATGAAGACGAAGACGTCGAAACGTTAGCCGATAATAAATGTTATTATCAACCTCGTGTAAGCTCATCAAGGAAAAAATACATCTCAACCGAGTTCGAAATCCAAAGAACTGTAGGAGATGGAATAAGTAGGAGACATTTACTCCAACTTACTGAAGTTTGGTGTAGTGATTGTAGCTCAGATGCTTCGTAAAGAATCTCGAGAAGAGCCCGTTCTTCTCCACAACAATGTGTGCTATCACGTTGGCGGCTGGAAGCTAACTCCTAAATCATGTGGTTTGTGATAACTTATCACCCTATGAATGTCTATTATCATCAACGCTTAGTTAACGGTTTGCACGTATAACCCAGAAAGGTAGACAAAATGGACACTGTGCATAGATTTTAACTTATTATTTATTGCCTACTCTTTTTTAATGGCAGGGTACATTGCGAAATATAACCTCAATGATGCTGAGATATTTGCAAAACTCTGGACTGCAGGTGTCTGCGTGGGGAACGAACGCGCTGTTTTCCTTTCCTGGGAGTAACGCGTTCACCACCAAACTATGCGGGTGCTTCGTTTCGCCTGTCTCTCAGCTAGTTCTATCATTACAGGACTAGTCATTTTTTCGAAAATTCGGTGGTATTCGATTTTTACGGTATTAAAAAGTGCTTCGGTTTAGTATAATAACACACTTATCTGAAGCAATAGCTAATTAATGTGATCTATGGGGAGTCCTTCACGACATTTTGTTGACTGCAAAATGGCGCATTGAAAATCATACGATCAACAGCTTCTCGAAAATCCCATCGTTTATTACGTGCCTTTCGCTGAGGAAGAACACCTGAGTACAGTCGCATGTGGTCGATGAATGCACCACCCCACATCAAAAGTATCAATGCCAAGGTTAATAGAGGTCGTGGGAGTTTCATAATGTTAACTTTTTATTTAGTGCCTGTTACGGTTTTTCACGGGAGGGTATTATGTGTGATACAGGCGCAATAATGCTGAGATATTTTATTTGTAAAACTTCGGACCGCAGGTATCCGCCATGGGAAACCAACGAACGGAGTTCTGCAAATATTTCAGCATCATTGTGGTCGTATCGCACATAATACATGGCCGTGAAAATTTGTAATAGGCAGTAAATAAAAAGTTATTATATGACTACCGTTTTTTAAACGCTTCGGACAGTGCATAATTCATTGTTTCCACGGAATTGTTAGTTTCTTGACAATAAATGATAAGTGCGTGAGTGTGCCTCATTCGAGGAGATGGACCGCTGAGGAAAGCCTGACTCGACATGAAGGCGAAGCCGCCACGTCGTGACGAATAACAAACGTAGAACATCGACTCGGATCATCGGCTCTGATGAAGACGAAGACGTCGAAATATTAGCCGAAAATAAGGCTTCGAAATAATAAATAATAATTTCTTAATTTAAATTAATTTAATTAATTTAAATCTTTTGCTAAGTAGTGGATTTGAAAGGCTGAGAACTCGACAAATATATAGAATAGATTGTGGTATATATATCTTTTCTATAGGTGTAAATGGTATGCATATTATTAAATGCTACTGTGGTACATCATACCAACACATTCCCGCTGCACTTGGAAGTATTCTGCAGCTTATTCTCTGTGTATTTCTGTATTTATTAAAGCCGCTCATTCTTACGGCAAAGACGATTAATTGAAGAAGCAAGAATTGACATAACACTGAATTTCGTGCGAAATTACCAGTCAATGGAATTGTTCGAGAAAATATTTTTTTTTCTTAGCGTCGAATAGAGCCTACCACCTAACGTCTGCCACAACATCCTTTCTCAAAAACCTACTAATTGATTACGAGAATTATAGTGAAATCAGTTTAGTAAACCCTCGGTATAAATATTACCCCTGTAGGCTATGCCAGCCACTCGGCGCGCCACGTGCGATTGTGTAGAATGCACATCGTCTGTTATGTGTTCCTACTTTTCCAGTGTCCATTGAGCAAAACGAGATCAGTAACTATCTAACAATCACCGAATGTTAACAATACTTACGTCTTACTTAACTGCCTCGTTCAATATTACTGTTCCTAGTACAACTTCGACTCTTTTCAATGCGCCATTTTGCAGTCAACAAAATGTCGTGAAGGACTCCCCATAGATCACATTAATTAGCTATTGCTTCAGATAAAAAGACGATTAATTGAAGAAGCAAGAATTGACATAACACTGAATTTCGTGCGAAATTACCAGTCAATGGAATTGTTCGAGAAAATATTTTTTTTTCTTAGCGTCGAATAGAGCCTACCACCTAACGTCTGCCACAACATCCTTTCTCAAAAACCTACTAATTGATTACGAGAATTATAGTGAAATCAGTTTAGTAAACCCTCGGTATAAATATTACCCCTGTAGGCTATGCCAGCCACTCGGCGCGCCACGTGCGATTGTGTAGAATGCACATCGTCTGTTATGTGTTCCTACTTTTCCAGTGTCCATTGAGCAAAACGAGATCAGTAACTATCTAACAATCACCGAATGTTAACAATACTTACGTCTTACTTAACTGCCTCGTTCAATATTACTGTTCCTAGTACAACTTCGACTCTTTTCAATGCGCCATTTTGCAGTCAACAAAATGTCGTGAAGGACTCCCCGTAGATCACATTAATTAGCTAATGTTTCAGATAAATGTGTTATTATGTTAAATCGAAGCACTTTTTAATACCGTAAAGGTCGAATACTACCGAATTTTCGAAAAAATGACTAATCCTGTAATAATAGAACTAGCTGAGAGACTGGCGAAACGAAGCACCCGCATAGTTTGGTGGTGAACGCGTCACTCCCAGGAAAGGAAAACAGCGCGTTCGTTCCCCACTGCAGTCACCTGCAGTCCAGAGTTTTGCAAATATCTCAGCATCATTGTGGTTGTACCTTTCTGAATGCGTTGTTTAAACGCATCGACCGATTGTTCAGCTGCCTTTAAGTGTTACAGAGGTCTCAATTAACACCCTCTTAATTATTTTTTTTGCCGTTGCTACTATTATAAAAGATAAGGAATAAAATTCTTGGCATTCATCATGTGCCATATATCCAGCTTTTTTATAACGTTTTTTTTAAAGCTGATGTAAAATCATTCCAGTAGATAACAATGGTCCTCCATGAATTAGATAAAGCTAAGAGGATAAAGCTTTCGGCGTTGATCAATCCCTGAGGGATGCGCCATGAATTCGACTTCATTAAGTATCGTTGGAGGTGGCTGGATGCATATTTGGCCTTTACAATGACTCGCGGTGGCCTGCCGATGTATCGAGCCAGTGCTGCTATCCTCCCAGACAAGTCTGATACCAATTTGCCGACTCCGGAGGGATGGAAAACTTGGTGGGCCATGGGCGCATTTCACGTGCGCGCCTCAGTGGCGCCTCCAACCACTGCACCACACGCGCCCATCCATGAATTAAATACCGCCTTTAATTCAATTTCAAGAGAGGGCTTATTGAAGCTTCTCGTGTTGATGGCAAACTACTTCGTATGCTTCGAAAAGTACGAGGAATTAAAGTAGTTCTGAAATCAATGCACGGCTTCAGTGTGTCTTTTGAAAAGGCATATTTCAGCGCGGAATAGACCTTATTAGTTGAAGTAAGAACTGCCAGCATCCCCTCAATCCGCCAGCGAGAAAAGTTTTTTTACATTTCTGTTGCATTAAATTCTAGAGGCGATATGGTCGCTGAAGGCAGTTTCGGTTTTTTTTTAGGTGTCAGGAGCAATTCTCCGATATGAAGCTGTTAAAAACCTTCGAGATGGTAGTGGGCACGCCAGAGCTCCATTGAGCATAATGGACGAATTACAGCTTCGTAGCCCATCTCGATCTTTGCAACATCGATTGTGTGACGAGTAACCTCTTGTTATCGTGGATGACCCTTTCCGTTGAGGAATAATGGGAGCAGCTGCTGAAGTTCCGAGTGCACGTAGTCAATTGTTGAACGTACTTCTCGGCCGTAACTGTTTCATCCAATTTCAGGCATCTGTCATGGAAGAAAGCAGAGGTAGGTCACTAAACGATCAATGACCCTCATTCATCGCAGTTCCCACTTTGGGAGTGCTGCAAAGCTTCACGACGGTCCAGCCGCTAAATTTATCACAGCCAGTCGTCATAGTGGTCCCATTTCTAGTCATAAACCAAACTGTGGTCAAGAAACGGGTTGTTGTGGTTGCACGCCAGCGCATACAACACATTAAAACTGCGATTTCGTTGATGATTACACAATTCGTTTAGCGCCCATTTGTCCAGTTTCTTCAACTTTCCAGCTGTCGCTAGATCCTCCGAAATATTTGAGTTGCTTACAACAAGATCTTTTCCAAGTTTTTTAACAGTTCTGCATGAATGTCCCCACACCAAAGCTTTCATTCCATCGTCTTCGATGTCATAGGTACGCACATGAGCATCCTCATCTTTAAGCCTCTTAACACTTCTTCAGTCCCAGACTAAATTATGGTTTCTACCGTTTGAGCTGTCTATCTTCGAACTTGAATGGATAAATATGAATTTGTCGAACTTACTGATTTGACGTAACAATTTCCAACCAGTAAAATTCGTCAAAAAACAATTTATTTTGTGATTCTATTGTACACAGTTAATACGCATTAGATAGAGCGGATTATCCGTTGGAAAACAAATTATTGTTACTAGATAGTCATATCAATAACAGCTGCCCTATATAAAAGAGCGCTGCCTCATGAGCTTGCCTTATTCCAGTGTTCGCTGAAGACGATCTGTCACAGTACGACTACGAAGACTTCACATCGAGAAGACGAACAACTGTTGACCATCGACTTCCACCATCGGCTCGGATAAAGGCGAAAACGTCAAAACCTGAGCTGATTGAAGCAAATTTGTCAATCTCTTATAGGCTCAACAATTTGAGCTGATGTATTAAATACATAAATAGGATCTGTATTGATATATAATACAGCATTCAGGAAAAAAATTACTGCCGAGACACACTCGTTCACTTAAGTAGAAACTCGAAGAACACGTCTTCATGAATATCGCCCACATCAGCACATTTTTCACTCGCTTCTTTGCCTCGCGGTCGTCGTACATGGAGTGGTTTAATCCTAGAATGGTGGCGCTTGCGAATCTCAAACTGCTAGGTAACTTATGAAAAAAGAAAGTTTGCCGCACTCAAAATCTTTGCACTGTTAAACAAAGCCATTGAAATGTATTTGTTGTTTGGAAGCAGCAGGCTAAATATCCGCGCCAACTGAAAAAGGTGTTTATTTTTAACATGTTATAAACGAAATGACTTCTTTGCAGCTTATTCCTAATGGGACACAGTGCCCGGTAAGCCTCTACAGAGGTCATCATGTTTGAAGCGTTTTACTTTGGTGCATAGAAGTTTTTCCTTCAGGACTTTTTATAATCAATTGATAGGCTACTCAATGCAGATTTGAAACCGAAGTTCATCCATGGGAGGGTATCTTCTTAATAATTTCTCACTCATATTCACATTCTGCAGCGAGAGACCATTGCAGTTGAAGAGAGTATGTCGAATAGATAGTGTGGCCAGTGAAGAGGCGAAAAATGGCCTTTGCCTAGGAGAACTAGCAACGCATACAGTGAGCAGCATCGTTCTTGAGAAGAATTTCTTTGCTTTCCAGTTTTCATTCGTTATGATGATTTTGAAGCCCCACCCTCAACGCTGGACGTGGGAGTCTTCCAATGGAGACTACCACAACGAAATAGATCACATCATAGTTAACAGAAGGTTTTGCCTAACCGATGTCGCTCTTGCCCCAAAACTCTACATGGGATCACACCATCGTCTCCTTCGTGCAAGATTCTATTTCTCGCGAGAAGAAGAAAAAGCCGCTAAATAGGAAAAACGAAGTCCAAAAACCGTCACAACTTGGGACTTATCCAATTCACTAGTCGGCCATCGGGAAGATGCCGTTTTCGACAACATCGACAAAGAATACGATCGGCTCATTCAACACCTTCACGAAAGCTGAGAGTACGAATGCCACCAAGAGACATTTGTCTCCAGAAGCACCCGAGCGATACGCAAGCGTAGAATCGCACGAGCTATAGGCATCCGCCAACTAAAGTCCGAGAGTGCAAAACAATGCAAACAGGCTATAAAAGAGGATCTTAAAGAGAGAAAAGCAGCGTTCGAAGCTGCAGTGCCTAGGTAAAAAAACAATCGCAAAGCTCACCGAAGTTTCGCCGATTATAAAACCAAGATGAATGCACTTCGGCGCCCAGACAGAACACACAGAGCGCCCAGAAAGCAGTGGAGAAAATCATTTAGGAATACTACTCAGATCTCTTCAATAGTCCTGTTCTCCTTTCCCTACATGAAATAATAGTGGATGGATATGTCGTACCACCGGCTTTCCTTTCCGAAATCCGGCATACTATTTCGTTGGTGAGAAGTCGAACAGCACCAGATCTGGACAGAATGAGATATGAACATTCGAAGAACCTTTCGCCAGTCTCGTAAACACATTGGCCCTACTGTTCATACTTTTGCTGTCTGAATGCATTGTCCCTACTCAGTAGAAGACCAGCAAGACCATGTTACTGTTCAAGAAAGGCGACCTCCACGATATCAGCAATTATCTCCTAATCTGCTTGCTGTCTGCCGTCTACAAGCATTCTCTTGCGTAATCCTAAACAGCAGTGACAGAACACTGGACGAAGGACAATCATGTGAGGAAGCAGGGTTTCGAGAAGAATTTAGTACGATGGGCCACATCAACCCTAAAACAAGGCTCATTGAAGTATCGCGAGAGTACAAAATACCGCTCTGTCTCACTTCCATCGATTTACAGAAGGCCTTTGATTCAACTGAGATAGAAGCAGTCATGGAAGCCCTTGTTAGTAAAGGAGTCCTTACTCAGTACATAAAGATTCTTCGTGAGCTGTACAAAAATTTCACAACCAAGATCCCATCATTCTACACCGATATTTCCGTTGACGTCAAAAGATGAGTTAGGCAAGGCGATATAATCTCGCCAAAATTATTTACAGCCACCCTCCAGAACGTCATGCGAACATTGGAATGGGATAATATGGGAGTGAAAATCGATGGTCGGCAGATAAATCACCTTCGCTTTGCTGACGATATCGTTCTTATAACACCAGACATTAGCCAAGCGGAACGTATGCTTGTCGATTTTGACAAAGCCTGTGGAAAGATTGGTCTTCAACTAACTTCGACTAAATCTCACAAAACAACGTTGGTGAGGAACGGATTTGTTACCTGTTCCCCATTAACGCTCAACGGAAAGATTATCACCGAACGTTCTAGTTATATCTGTCTAGGTCGGCAAATGAATATGATGAGCGACTTAGCGCCAGAGTTGAGCAGAACGAAACGAGCAGCTTGGGAAACTTTTGAAAGTATCGTGTATGTAGTGAAGAGAATAAAGAAAACCCGACACCGTTCCAACATTTTCGACTGAACGGTGCTTCCTGCCTTAACGTGTGCGTCAGAAACCTGGTCGCTGCGTAAACACGATGAAAGATCACTCTGCGTTATTGAACGCGCAGTCAAAAGAACGCTTAAAAAAACTCTCAGCGTTGATCAGTCTCTGTGGTATGCGCCATTCATTCGACTTCATTAAGTATTGTTGGAGGTGATTGAATGCATATCTGGCCTTTACAATGAATCGCGGTGGCCGACCTATCGAACCAGAGCTGCTATCTTCCCAGACAAGTCTGGTACTAATTTCCCGACCCCGGATGGATGGAAAGCTTAGTGGTGTGCTATGGGCGCAAGGATCGATTCCACGTGTGTGTCGCAGTGGCGCCTCCAACCACTGCGCCACACGCGCCCTTGAAAGAACGATACTAGGAGTATTCCGTGTCACGCAATTAAGGGAAGAGATCCGAAGCTCCGACGTGCGTCAACGACCAAAAATCAAACGTGCCATTCTGTAAGCCAAACAGTCGAAGATAAGGTGGAGCGGCCAGGTAATGCGCATGAATGACAACTTATGGACAAGAGCTGTTAGTGACTGGGTTCCTCGCGATGTCAAAATCACTGCTGGAGGATCACCGACCCGATGGTCAGAGCTCTTAACGAACACCATAGAAGAAAGATACGATGGTCAACGAGTCCCTAAAGCGAGCATAACCCACTGGGCTACTTGCACGCAACAATGAAATATGGAAGATTTACTGGCGCCCGCTCGAGTCACTCGACGATTAGCGGTACTACAGGTGATATGGGTGATACAGGTGGTACGATTATACGGGATGCTGTGCTAAAGGGTATTGTGGAAGAGAACCTTGGGTGGAGTTGCACCATCTTGTTAGTAACAGCTACAGACGGACAACTTGCATTTACATTGTTTACTTGTTATTTTCTGCTGCCACAATTTACACAGGTTATTGTGCGAATTGCAACCACAATGATACTGAGATATTTGCAAAGCTGCAGACCGCAGATAGAATTGCTGACGGCACTGGCAGATAGAAAAACTATCTGAGAGACAGACGAAACAAAGGGCCCATATGGTGTGGTTGTGAACGCGTTAGCACCCGTAAAGGGTAATAGCGCGTTCGTTCCTCACCACAGACATCTGTGGTCCGGAGTTTTGTAACTATCTCAGCATCGATGTACTTGGATTTGTTTTATTTCTGCGCTACCCTACATTATATCTACTGGGTGGATTCTAGCACTTGCATTCGAAGGTCAACGAGGCTCTAGAAAAATTCGTAGATTTGGGGACCGTACTGTTTGCTTAGCGCATCCTTTTAATTGTGATGCGCGTTAGTTTGAAACCGCAGATGTTGCCCGGAGTATGGTGGTGTGCAAAGTAACACGCATCATCACTATTAAAAGGATGCGTTAAGTAAACAATATGGTTCCAAAATAACCTCAAGTTGAGCCGAAATCGACGTGACAAGCACTACCCATACCCAGAGGGAGATAATTTCTCAGGTTGTTTCGGTTGCTCCTTGAGGATTGCGTCCTTTTTATGATTATTGAAGAACGCTGGTCCAATCGAGACTTGTATTCTGGTACGCAATCGAGCGAATGAGGTCATCTAAGCTTTGACAGAGACAATCACTCAGTTGTTCGACAATGTTCTATATGATGATACAATGCAAGTACTCTCTCACAAAATTTTGTACAGTTGTTACAATAAACCAAGCCGGCCAACCCTCGGTCAGTCAGAATCGAACTAAGGATAGAGCAACATAAGCACAATTTTTTCAAATGCCCGTCTTCCAACATGTAACGCTGAAACGTCCATGAGATCATAACCTGGATAAGCTCTAACATTACAGTTCTCCAACATTTGAATGACGATTCTGACGAAGAATCGTGCAGACCTCCGTACGCTACTAAACAATAGGACTTTTGCCCTTGACGAAGAAGAGGCGCCGTCACTATGGCGTATATTTTGTCATCCACCTATCCAATCTCCATCTTATCGACCTGTAAAAGTTTATTTCATTTGTCATTGCCGTCCTTTGTTATACAACACTACCTCCCCCGCTTTGTGAGAAAGCTAGTATCGTTAATTCCTACTCACCGACCCATGCGGTTGATAAGTGCGAATTAGATGACTTCGAGTAGACCAATTATGTTTTCACAAATAGAAGATGGAGCTCACTTGACACATCGGTAGAAGCATCATTCTGTACGCGGTCCGATCATCGTATGCTTACGCTTAGATTCGATTCACCAGTAAACTTGAAAAGAATCTATGTCATCGGTAATGAGGAAAAAGTTTAGTCATGTACGACGAGAACACTGTGAGCGAAATCTTTATTAAGCGTAGCTGGCAGATTAGGAATGATCTAACCAAGTACTAAAAGTAAAAGTAAAAAATACTTAACGAAAAACTTAAAATTTGTGCTGGACGTGCAATAACTCCTTACAAGAAATTCAGACTTCATCTCGATTTCCACTAAGGAGTTGCTCGAGAAGAGGAAGAAATTCAAGTTTGTTCCTACTTCAACGTGCTCAACGCGGCTAACATTAAATGCCATTTGCAGAAAAGCTTTATAGGGAGATCTAGCTCGGTGCACGTAAAAGAAACTGTTAGAAGCAGCACAAAAAACAAACGGTCTGAAAAATTTCCGTAGTGACTGTTACGAGTACAGCTTTTCGCTGTCAACCCCTTTGAACGAAGATGTAATCTGTGATATCGCAATGGAACATGGAGCATGACATGGAATTTATACTTGATAGTTGAATGGCCCGTCCTCACTGATTGTGCGAGCCCCAGCATAATTAGCATTTTTCGGATATTTGTTGGTTAAGCCATAATGGTTTTCTGGAGTCGCGAGGTCAGCCTGGCCAAAGTCTGTCCTGCGTCTTCACCACCACAGGCAGTGGAAGGATCAGAGGGAGATTTGCCACCATTCGACTTTGATACCAGGACGGTGGGAGATTCTGGTATTGGTTTACTCTTAGCTAGGCTTTCGGATAGAAACGCCAGACTTCTTCTCATCTTGGGAGACCCTGTCAGGAGATGAATCCTCCGCTGTACATCGCAGACCGGCACCCAAGAACACCTCGCAGCCACGATGAGGCGGTAAACCGTTGAGAGGGAAATGGAATTAATAACGGGGATATTCTAGAACAATCTTTTTCTTTCCACCATCTCCGTCCGAGACCCTAAAATCTCCGCTGGAGAAAAAGCACCTGGAAATGTTTTTTCTGAAGATCGAGTTGCCACAGAAAGCATGAAAAGTGGCACAGCCCGATGATATCACCGCCAACTTGCTTAAAGCTCAAAGCCAGAATTTACCTGTACTTCCTGCAAACCATATGACATTTTGTCTTCAAAAGGAAAAAATCCTAGATCAATGGAGGGCGTCGCCCAAGGTCATCCTACCCGAGAAAAGTAACCGAAGAGATCTTCCTAACTATCGTCCAATATGTCTGTTAAGTGTACTCTACAATCCCTTTACGAACACTATCCTTTAATGCATATCGAAGACCGTGGTTGAGGCACAACAAACTCAATAGGCAGGCTTTCGGCAGAGATTCCGCCGCATTAACCAGATCCAACTGTTGCCACGGACCATAGAATTCTGTCCGGATTTCCAGCTCTGGAGAACCAGTGGGGTGGATTTGCTGGGAATACCGCCTGTTTCCGTTGGCGCTTCACCATACCCAGAGAAAAATGGGTTCGCAATAATAAGGCAAGGCAGCACAATATCGGCAAAGCTGTTTACTGCCATTCTGCAGTGGATATTGAAGTTATTCGATTGGGGCGAGAACGGCACACGTATTGATGGAGAATTCTCATCAAATCTTCGTTTTGAGCACATCGTCGTCTATGAAGGAGCATCACTGGAGCAGAGACGAGGTCAAATAAGCTCACTAACGAAAGATTAGACTGCATATAAATTGTAAGAGGACCCACCTCATAAAACTCATGGCCCGAAGGTGAAGAAATCGAACTGGTTAGTTCTCTGATTACAGACATCACCCCTTACGTGTACCTGGGACGTTCAATGAGCATAGAGAACATTCATTCAACCATTCATTCGCCTTTATCCAGTCTACATCATTTCACGAAGACTGAACAGATTTTTCCGAGAAGTAATAGTGCCCTAAGGTCTTATCAACTCTTTCGTAGCATTTGATGCAAAGCTCAATCTGGTGTCGGACTGTTATGAAAGCTGGAGTATTCGCCCCTCTCAGAATCCCCAAGCTGAGAAGGAGTTCAGCCTTTCCATCAGGAAGCCTAGCTGAGAGTAAACCAATACCAGGATCCACCACCGTCCTGGTATCAAAGTCGCATGGTGGCAAATCTCTCCTGATCCACAACGGGTGCGACTGACTGTGGTGGTGAAGACCTGTGGCAGACTTCGGCCAGGCTTACCTCGAAATTCTAGAAAACCACAATTGGTTAACCAGCAAATCTCCGATAAATGGAGATTATGCTGGGGCCTCCACAGCCAGTGAGGACGGCCCATTCAGCTATCAAGTATTAAGTACAACGTAACCTAGCGATTGACTACTCTTTCATGATTATTGAAACTCATCCGTTTTTCTCCACTTTTTTCCTTTTTTGCCCAATCACGCTTTATAATGCTCTACATTGCCCTTCGCGTTAGTCTCCTCTGGCGGTCTCCTTTTAGTCTCTTTTTTAACAGCGTCCCAATTTTCACTTTGGTTTTCTCGCCTTGAACAGTTTTCTTCTTCGATCTGATGATCGCTTTTAAACCAGTTCATTAGAAAGAGGCCAGTCACAGTATTTGCTTGATTATTTGTACGTTGCAAGGTGACTGTGGTTGATCATCCTCATGGTGTTAAGCGCCTCCTAAGCTGATCAGATCCCACAGAGACCCAAATTTCTTTTTGTCTTCATCGTAGACTGCACTCATATGGTCTAAAAAACAAAGTATTCTATGAAAGGCATCGTCTCTGATCTCATATAATTCTATGATATGATATTCTATTACAATTCTCGACCACTATGAATGTGCTGAGAATACGTTCACTACGGTTTTTAATGAAGCCTAAGGCTTCCAACCAAAGCCGTTCATTTGGATAGACGAGCTGTTAATGTTTCATGACCGATTCGAGCACTGTGAAGGTCTTAATGAATTTTATTATGTTTTTTAAATTATCACCGTTGTGTCAATAAGCCGACTTTATCGCGTCGCAATCGGTGGGATAGTATTCTTGCCATTCAATGAGGTACTAGACGCAACGGCTGGTTCGGCATTATTGATGAAACCGAATACCACTAAATCACCTCAACTCGCCGGCATGTGTTCACCCGAAATCCCCAAATTAAAAGAAGATGCATCCCTGGAAAATCCATTGGAAGGCTGTGCTTCTTCTCGAAATGAAAAACTAAATACTGATGACAAGGATACTCTGGGAGACGATGCGAATGTGAGTTTGTTTCAATCCACTTCTTCCATATTTTTCGTATACTAATGTCGAATCACCAGTCGATACCCATTTTCTACGTCATACTTTAAAAGAGATTTCCAGTTCTTTAAGTTGGTAGTTTCCAATCTCCCTTCTGAGTTATAGGTGTGTGTGATCGTGGAACAGTTCAGTACCTTCAGGGCCATGGATCGGACCAACGACAACTTGGTTATTGCAGACCTCTGACCACTACTCTGCACCTTTTCTCATGACTCATAGAATTGATTTAAAATCCAAAAAGAGCAATCGAATCCACACGCACTCTTAGACCTTTTCCGAGTATAAAAAACGAATTTGTGAACATGGAATCTACAAAAACGAGACTAAACAGCATGATATCCTTTGATGCTGGTCCTTTGATCCCTTGATACCTAATGTTGTCTATACTTGCTACGTTCACTTTTTTCATGTGGAACCCAGTTAAACGTCAACTAATATTAGTAAAATCTCCATTTGAGCCCATCGTGCATCAAAGCTACCTATTGTGCTCCGATTCCGCAACGGAAACGACGAACCCTTATATCAGAACTAAAAGGATAAAGGATAAAGCTCTCGGCGTTGATCAATCCCTGAGGGATGCGCCATGCATTCGACTTCATTAAGCATCGTTGGAGGTGATTGAATGCAAATCTGGCCTTTACAATGACTCGCGGTGGCCGGCCGATGTATCGAGCCAGTGCTGCTATCCTCCCAGACAAGTCTGGTACCAATTTGCCGACCCCGGAGGGATGGAAGGCTTGGTGGGCCATGGGCACATTTCACGTGCGCGCCGCAGTGGGCCTCCAACCACTCCAGCCACACGCGCCCCTATATCAGAACTAAGGCAACAATTTCCGCTAACTCTGACGGGAAGGTAGCAAAGAATAAGCTAGATGAGGCCTGGTGTTGAAAGTTTGCTTTTCAATGGGCTTGCGAATGACCCTTTTGATCTCCTCAGCTTCGAAGAACTTAAATAATCATTTGCTTAAATACATCATAGTCCAACGCTTAGGAACACAATATTTATTATGTATTCCTATTATCTTCCATCGGTGCTAGTATTTCAACTTTATCTTATTGTACCAACACAGTGGTAACTTTTATAAGGTGTTGACTTACCTCACCCGCAACCGAATTAATGTTGAGCACGAAAACAGAGGAATTATTCGGACCAATATTCTTTCTTTTCACCACATATTCAAACTCATGTCAATCGTCTTACCAGTACAAACTGATAAACACTTTTATACTCGTCATACGAAAGTCTGCTCTTAAGAAATGCATGTTGATCAGGGCTATAATACGCTAATAGTTTATACTATGAATTACAGTACTTAGCAAAACTGATGGATAGGAAATGGAACTCTACTAAGGATTTTTCTCATAGCGATTTCGGTCGCACTGAAGCATATCACTCGCTGTAATGTGGGTTAGAGCTAGTGGATAAACCTCAGCCAAAAGATCGCACACTTTTATAGGTGGGTGGACTTAAGGAATGGAATCAAGGTCTCTATTATAATGGATGTTTTCTGTTCTGAAAATCAATTTATGAATGCGTATGTCGATACGCCTCCGTCTATGAGGATCATAGCCTACGCGGCAGTTCTGCCAGAAATCATTCATGAGTCAATAAATCATTATACGGGCTTCAATGAAAACGAGTTGTTGCACACTAGATAAAAGACAAAAGGATAAAGCTCTCGGCGTTGATCGATCCCTGAGGGATGCGCCACGCATTCGAATTCATTAAGTATCCTTTGGAGGTGATCGAATGCATATCTGGCCTTTACCTGGCCTGGCCTGTGGTGGTTTGCCGATATATCGAGCCAGTGCTGCTATCCTTCTAGAGAAGTCTAGTATCAATTTGTCGATCCCGGAGGAATGGAGGGCTTGGTGGGCCATGAGCGCGGGAATCGATTCCACGTGTTTGTTGCAAGGCGCCTCCGACCACAGCGCCACACGCACCCTTATACACGTGATACAGATAATAAAGGTGGCTAGTCGATTTGGAACAGTATTATGTATTTTTAAAGGTGAGCAACTGTGATTTGAAAGTGGAATTACCCCTTCCAACTGTACACCAGAAATAGTGGAGCATTTCTCGTTTGTATACAAGACTTTTCTGAAAAAAAAAATGTTTTCAGTGAAAGATGGCCAATGAATTGTGCTAACGGAATATTATGTAAGCTCTTCGCAGAACTAAAAGATCATTTGAAAGGTGCTTGACGATTTCAGACTTGAGAATATCTTTCTTAACCTCTTGAACTACAAAATATAACAAACATCAAGAACAAAATTTGTAAAAACTAACCCTGTGCATATTGGTCATCATTCATTGTTAACCGTCAGATTTTTATCAAACTGAAATCTAGAGTTGTTATGAAGATGGTCAGATGCGCTATGTAGATGTATAGATTCCGTCGACGTTTTAATGCAAGGAAAATAAACCTCATTCTTCTGAAAATGTAAGAACTACTGCAAATCTCATAGGACACCATTGTGTTGAGAAAGAAAGTGTTATGGGAACAATGCTTATGATTTTTCTTTTAGAAAAACGAGCTACCTACGGGTTCTGAGCCTGACAATGAAGCAGTAGACACAGGCTGCAACTCTCTTGTTCTTCGCTTAAATGAAACAGATTACAAGGTGAACCGTATAACTCAACTTATTAGTTATTATTATCAAGATCAAGATTCGTTTTCCTCGCCCCTCCCCCACCACATTAGTAAAATTAGGATAAAAAAGCAATAACCGAACGATTTGCAGGAAAAAATTGCTAAAGATCGAAGAGATAAACTGTTCTGCTTGGTAGACCAGACAATGGAAAAAATGTTGGCGGTAAGGACTGAGCGTTGCTGGTATTTCTTTCTTGAGGACTCACTAAAATAATTTCAGGATCTCGAAAAAGAGAATTGGTACCATGGATGCTTACCGTTCGAAGACATTGTCGGATTACTGAAAATGGACGGTGATTTCCTCGTACGGGAACTCGAACCGGAAGGAGAACGTATGGCAATGGTACCGTCATCTGGAATTCCTCTTATTAGAAAGTAGTGACACTCGTCATGAGAGCACTGATCACGATCCAACTACGTACGTGCTTCAGATTACAAATCGATGCCCACTTTATAGATTACTTGTTAAAATCGGCGTTCAATTTTTAACACGTTATTTTCTATAAATTTCCTGAGCCGATTTATGGCTAAACCAACACAGTGGCTGTGAAGCACGTGAGATAGCCGGACACGATTGTTCCCAACTGGGATCCAAAGAGTGGAACTTTCGCCAGACAAGTCTGGTACCAATGTTCCGATCCCGTAGGGATGAGAGAATTTTCGACCCTCGTGGATGAAGCGAGTGTCTCCATCCTACTATAGTAGTTTCGACCAATTTGGTAGTTCCTAAGGGATGGTGGGCTTGGTGTTTGCAATGAAGGCATTGCTAACGAGTGCGCTAAAAGCACACAGCCTACCTCACACAAGAGAGTAATAGTGTTCATTTTTCTTAGGCCTGCGTAACAACAAAATGGAAGGGCCAAGTGCGGGATCATCCAGTGCACCACTTACAAATTGGGAATGAGAGACTATTCACATTAGATGGGATCAATAAAGGTGCCCAAGTAATGCCGTTAATAAAGTAAGTGGTCATTACTCAAGCGCAAAGGTCGTTACTTTTGATTGATTGAGTTGATCAGTGGTTCTAATAGATCCGGGACACTGTAAAAACGGACTGAGATTTTATGTTTAGGTGAAGTACATTCCTCCGACAAAAACAGAAATTTGATTTTTCTTAAAAACGAAGCAAAAAGTATGGTAGGGGATCGAGCATACATGCTACTCTTCTACGCCTGGAACATGTCATTTAATGACATACAACATGCTCGGCAACAAGCATTTTCATGATCTTAATGATCAGAGGAAAAAACTTTACATGATTTCATTTGTAGGTTAAGCAAGTATAGAGACAATCATTGGTTTTGCGGGAGAAAATTTTAGTTTTCTTTGGGGGATTTGTTTTCAATTGAAGATGTGAAAATATATGACAGTAGCTTGAATGTTTCAATACGACCTGTTTCAGATTCAGAAAGCGATAAAATTCTTCTAAACGTTAACTAATTTTGAGCTCACTTTGTATAGACAATACCTGTCAGCTGACAAAAAATACTGCATCTTGTTGCTTCTTGTCAAGTCTTTGTAAATGTTAGTCTAGGGAAAAAGTGTGGTTAAGCTTTTCCACTTGTAGAAGCTTTGATGAATCCAGATACGGTAGTCAGTCACGGTCAGGAAGTTCATATCTTAGGCTACGGGCCTACTGGGAAGCCGATGAAAAATCCCGGTTTTTGCCAGTACGACATCAATTTCAAAGTAATTATGCTGAAACCAGCACGGTTGTTGAAGAAGACGAACCTCTAAAGAAGTTTATACATTTTGTGGAATGTGAGCGTTGTCAGTAGCAAATCAAACAAACTCAGTAATATTGAATAATGCCGTAGCACATAATAGTTGATAGAACTAAAAACAAAAAAGAGTGATCTCGACGTTAAGCTTTGGAAAAGAAGAAACTGAAGAAAACCAAAGTAGCTGATCCAAACCGTGTTCTATGGGTTACGGTAGCAGGAATTATCGGTACTGAATCAGCTCCCTTACAGACATCATTACCAGAACGCTATACCTATAGATGGTGATGTTCTTCTAAAAAACCCAATTCCTAAACAAAAATGGGAATTGTCAAGTGAAAAAATCACTATGGATACAAAAATCGGTTCGGGACAATTTGGGGAAGTGTGGAAAGGAACGATGAAAGAAGATGCGAAAAAACCACCAGTCATTGTTGCCATTAAAGTGGTAGGCATTCCAGCAATCAATGAACTTCATTTCACCTTAGATGAACAGTTTCGAAGTAATAGAAAATTAAAATTTTTCATGCCTACAGAAAAAAGTTACCGATCAGAACAAAACAGAAATAGATGAAATGTATAAGGAAGCACGTATAATGCGACAATACAAGCACAAGTGAGCTTTTTCTAATGAGAGAAAATATAAGAAGCAGAAATTCTTTCTACTTCTGTTTAGCAAACACGAGGTGCTACTTTATTTCTTTATTTACGTACAAGCTGACGTTTCGGTGGATTTCGCCTTCCTCAGAGCCTGGAAAGATCAAGTTGACTGCCATCTACATGGCCAAACACCTCCATAACCAAACAGAGAAAATGCTAAACCAAAATTTCAATCACATTGAACACAGAGTCTTTGCACACTCACCGCTTTCTGTGAGCCTTCCACGTAATATGTTGTGTGGAGACCAACCGCGCAGTGTTCACATGGAAACGTAATGTGCCTATCTTATCAGCATAACAGGCTTATACACTGCCCAATATCACGCATGATGATAAGGCATTCTTCCCTGTGGTTCATTTTCGGATTACTGAAGTTAATCCAAAATGCCTCCAGAGTTTTGCGCGCTTGTGTCCTCGATTCCTGCGCGAGGATCGTAATCCCTACTTCAAAATCATCTCCGTTATGTCTCTGCATCCTATGCGTGCCTAGTGCAGTATTTAGTTTACTTTTGCCCATTAGGTGTTCTTTCATACGGAGGCAGAGTGATTTACCCGTTTCGCAAACGTATTCGTCTCCGCACACTTTACAAGAGATCAGATAGACTGTACCCGAACTCATTCCGTCACCGTCTCTACCCCATTGGGGCAAATTATACAATTTTGCGTTGCACATAGACGGTCGTATAGGAGGTTACGAACTAGATGGCGTCTTAGCTTACTCGGTGACATTTCAATTATCGTAACCGAACTTTCTAGACCGGCCCTTCTTAAACAGCGTTTTGTAGCTGCACTTACTTCATCTGAAATGAAGGGCAGGATAAATGGGCCCTTATTGTCGCTAGAGTTATCGTTGGGGGCGCTGTGGATTCCTCTACACCTATCCCGAGCTACTGCTTCGTAGCCATTAAAAATGGCTATTTTCGGCTCCTAGCTCCGGGACTCCTATCTCTGCTTCTTTACTGTGCACCCGCTGGTAGCTTCTCGGAATGCGTTTCTGATAGGCGTCCTTTTCGTGTGGAGGGGTGAGAGGAGAGGTAATGAACCAAGATCTTTTTACTACTTGGCTTTCGGTACCACTTCGTAATGTGGCCATTTTTCAGACAGGTTAATTTGCACGCTCAGAAATGAAGGCCAGTTTTCTTTCGGTTTCTCTCAGCTGAATTTAATGTACTCCAGTAACTCAAAACATTTTCCCATTTTTTCTTGTGTTGAGCAAACAACAAACAGTAGTCATCTATATACCTACAGCAGAACAATGGCTGGAGATCGATTACCGGTGCTTCCACTTTAGACATAAATGCGGTGGGAAGGCTTGGTTCTAGTCATTGTCCCATTACCAGTCCTCTCATCTATGCGTATTACCTCTTGGAACATCTGAAAATTGAGCAGCTTAGGCACTCCTTTAAGAGTGTTATCAACTGCTGAATCGAGAAGCCATACATGTTTATTTATCCTTCGTGTTGTATAAGGAGTTCGAATATGGCTTCCATTGCGGAATCATCCTACACGTTTCTATAGAGGGCGGTGACGTCGAAGGACTCCATCACGTACGCGTTGTTGGGTTGCACGTTACGTAGACGAACCAGGAACATTTGGGTGTTCGTTGGATGGGCTGGAATGTACTTTAACAACTGGGTAAATACTAGGGTTATTAGCCACGTTATTCTATCCGTTGGTCCGTCCACGCAGTTAATGGTTCTGGTCTAATGGGGCTATAGGTCTGACATTAAATAACGATGGATCGGTAGACACGAGATCATCGCTGGATACTAACTTATGGGTTTTGATTGGTAAGTAGAGGACGGGATGTGTTGGTAAATCAACTTTAAGATGAGAGATAACTGATGGCTTTAACCCAGCCGCTCTTGCCATTTTAACCCATTCGTTGTTTAACTTTCGGTATTGACTTTTAAATTCTTTCTCAGTTGACGAACGTTAAAGAGAAGCATCTTTTAGATGCTTTTACGTTATCTTAACATCTATCTGATGGGGAATTACAACGAACTCTCCACCCTTATTGCTAACCGATAGACTCATGTATTTCGATCTTATCAGCTCTCGTACCTCTCGCATGCCACGTTTTTGCATTTCAGTGAGGTTGGAGCAGTATCTCCTGGTGCGATAGTGATTAAGGACCTTGAAAGTTTCATTCGTAAACGTCCGAAATTTAACGTAAAGCGATGAGTGTGTAAATACTGTGTGTTCAGTGTGATTGAAATTTTGGTTCACCATCCTCTCTGTTTGGTTATGGAGGCGTTTTGCGGTGTAGATAGCAGTCACCACCTTTCCAGGCTCTGAGGAAGGCGAAATCCGCGGAAACGTCAGCTTGTACGTAAATAAAGGAATAAAATAACATGTTGTGTTTGCTAAACAGAAGTAAAAAGAATTATTCAAACAATTCCGAGGTTAATAGAAAATCGGACGTGAAGTTACTTTCAGAAATGTTGTAAAATTTTATGGGATAGTTAACAAATCCGCTGACAAGGTGATGATCGTTATGGAATTGGTTATAGGCGGTGCACTCGATGATCACTTACGAAAGTCAAAAGATGTGGTCAGTTTCTTTCTCCAAATTCCAGCTGTGAGAAAACCATATGCCATGTATCCTCTGAGAGGCGCCTGCGACGTAGTGATTAGAAATGTACTGCAATTCTCGTGGATCCGATCCCGCGCCACAGACTACAAAGCTTTCCGTCGCTGTAGAGTCAGCCATTGGTACCCAAGACTTATCTGGAAGGATAGCAACATTGATCCGATACATCGGTAGGCCATCGCAACTCATTCCATAGCTCAAATGTGCATTGGATCGATGTTCAATAAAGTTGATTGCATAGCGCGAACCCTAGGGATTGACAAACGGAAAGAGCTCTTCAGCTTTATATCCTTTGAATTCTACTCACTGAGGATCGAAGCGGACTTATGGCATGGCTACGTGGCGCTCCACAGTTGTAAGATAGAGTGAGCGATTCATGTGTACCAAAACGGGTCTACGCTTGCATATATGTATGAGTGTATTCGTATATATATATA
>MQTX01000367.1:274207-288311 GCA_009735665.1 Angiostrongylus cantonensis
TCCAGTTTTGAGACCATTGCGCGAAAAAGAAAATATCTTCTATCACAGACATGGAAGTCATTGGCCCATATATACCTCTTGGTTGATCTAGTTGCTCTCAAGTTTGAAGCATCAGCCGGCTATCATGAACACTTGGCATTTCATATTGCGCTTTTAAGAAATAAGGAACGTTTTATTTCCGGTTGAATTGTATCCATGGGAAACGAGTAAGTTCTTCTTACACCATTCACATTAAATTGTCATGTGCATGGCGGGTCAATCACCCAACTGTCATTGAGGCCTTTGCGAGAAATGTGTGGTTCTCTAAGTACCTCAAACTAGCAGAATCGACTAAAAGTCTGTCTAATAAACGAACGACATAACTGGTGTACTGAGTCACGGTATCCAATGGCAGAACGAGTAACTCAACTTGCTTATCGTTCTTTTTTCATCTTTGCATCTCTTGGAAGTTTCTGCACGTGTATATATATGTGTATATATATATATATATGTGTATATATATATACATATGTATACATACACATATACATATATAAGTGATCCCAGTGATTGAGTGCATACGTGACGGGTAATATTCTGTTAGCTGTTTTCTTGCTAAGCATCCACGAGGTTGCTAATATCTCACAACGCACTGTAGGGCGCATGTGGCTCGGCGATCGGAGGCACCCTGCAGCACACACGTGGAATCGATCTCCGTGCCCAGGGCTCACCAAGCCTTCCATCTGTACTGGGTCGGCAAAGTGGTACCAGACTTGTCTGGAAGGATAGCAGCCCTGGCTCAATGCATCAGTGGGCTACGGCGAGTCATTGTTTAGACTAGATATGCATCCAGTCATCCCAAACGTGCTTAATAAAGTCGAATGCATGGCGCATCCTTCAGGTACTGATCAATACCGAGGACTTTATTCTTTTTTTTTTTATTTGACACACCGTATGGGTCATGTAATGTCCACGTTTAGTTTAATGGGTTTCAGAGTTTTTTTTTTACCACACTGTGTATGTTCATTTCATAGCTGATCGAAAGGTGGTCAAAACAGGAGCGATGAGACCAGAGAAATCATTTTATACACTTAGTGTGTTGCTAAAATCTTTTTTAAGAAAGGTTTATTGGCTGGAAATTTAACTGACAGTGTGCTGCTTTTTCGTTTTAATCGCTATGCTTACTATTTGAAATGTGTAGATGTAGAAGTACCGAAATGTACTCGATATAGTTCGGAAAACACTTTCAAGTACTGACAGCATTGTATTTGCGTAATGGAAGCAGTAACACAGCAAGTAGTTTGATACATGCCGTTCACACTCATACTCACATAGCGATAGAGCAAAGTCTCCTCAGCAATTCTGTCATGTTCAGAGAGTCTCTTTAGTTGTAAGAAAGCTTTTTTGTGAAATAGAACTACAACGATGCTTAGGTGCCGAGATATTCGCGAGACGTGGACCCCGGGCCAGATGGAACTATTATTCTTCTTCCTGGGGCTAGCGCATTACACAATGCACCACGGAGGCCCTCGTTTTGCGTTACTCTGAGCTTGTTTTCTACCTAACACTGCCATCAGCAGTAATTCGTCAGCGGGATTGATCTGGGGAGCACAGATTGGCAATGAACCCAGTAAAGCTGAGGCTATAAGTGGAAATCACAAAGTTAACCTTTTATATTCTGTCTACTATAATTTTTCACGACAGGCTATGATGTGAAATATAAGCACAACGATGCTGAGATATTTGCAAAGTCTCGACCCTAGGTCAGATCTAGCTACGATTTCCCTTTCCGGTGACTCGCGCATTAGTATTGCTGAAAAGCCAGAAGACATGCAGGCGACGAGAAATTGCTCGTATTCTACTGGGCTGCGGGCGAAAAACGGTTGCGGAGCTTCATAGGTTATACTATTTGTTGCAAGTGGTTAACAATTTGACTAATTCATTCATCTTCATTTAATTGGCGCTGATCAGCTCGCTCAGTAATACGGTTAAACACTTCGAAACCGACTTTATTTTAACCTCTGTGTGATTCATCAATATGTATTCTTTCTTTGATGAGTTTGCACAAGGTTGATAAATATATTTACATTCTGCTAACGTTTCGATGTCTTCGTCTTTATGAGAGCCAATGATCCGAGTCAATTGTCAACGCTTGTTCGTGGTCTCGATGTGGCGGCTTCGTCTTCGTGTCGGGTCAGGTCTTCCTCAACGTGCCGTATCCTCGAATGAGGCATACTCACTCGGTGGTGCCATTTTATACAGAATGCTGATACAGATAAATTTATCAACCTCGTGTAAGCTCATCAAAGAAAGACTAAATATTGTTTAGTCATACCGAAGTTAAAGGAAACTCGTTTCGAAATGTTACTACGCTGTATGCTAGCTAATAATAACACCGTCTTCTGCAAGATGGAAGGAAAACAACTTGTTATCAACGGACAATCACAGCGATCCACAATCAGCATCATGTATAAAAGGGCATCACCGAGTGAGTATGCCTCATTCGAGGAGACAGCCTGTTGAGGAAAACCTGAGCCGACACGAAGGCGAAGGCGCCACATCGAGACGAAAACGAGCGTGGACCATCGACTCCGATAATCAACTCTGTGAACACGAAGACGTCAAAAAGCTTAGCCGAAAATAGATATATTTATCAACATCATGTAATCTCAACAAGGAAAGAATGCAATTAAATACAGTTATAAATCGAATTTTATTCGCTGTGAGTGTGAATAACCGACCTAAGCAGATAAGATTTTTTCTTAAAACCAACCTTATTCGGCTAATGTTTCGGCGTTTTCTTCTTTTTTAAAGTGGGATTGATCCGTATCGATTGTACATAGTCATTCATCCTTCCGATATGGGTTTCGTGATCGCATAGAATGGAATCCAGCGGAACAGTGCTCGAATGAAGTAGCCTCGGCCGGCGGAGTTCTCTTATAAGTACTATTGTAGATAGATTGATTGTCCGTCTCCCTAAGAAAATAGACTTCGAAACGTCGACCAAATAAAATCTAATAACAAACCCCTATTAGCTTATCAATTAAAAAAGTGGCTCTCTCAGCGCTTGCAAAAAACTTCTGGCGCATCACTCTCATAGCAGCACATGCTTTGCACTTACTCTCTAGCCGCGTTGTTCTTTTTTTTTGCAAAAGTCAAGGTTTCTTCTGTTTATCTCTATTTTCTTGCCGTAAATAAAATTCTTTAGACCATCTACTCGGATCATCTGCTCTGTGGAAGACGAATATGCCGAAAAGTTGGCAGAGCAAAAGTTGTGCAACAATCTCGTGTATACTGGACAATTCAAAGGTAGATTGAAAGTTTTTATTAAAACCCTAATACAGTGGTCTATCGTTTCGTCGTTATTACAGTCTATTTCTTTGTTTAAAATGTGATTTGTAGCAGGTGGTTCATCTCTCAATAAGGTCTCCTAAGCAAGAAGTTTTTATCATTCACAAATAAAATCTAATAACAAACCCCTATTAGCTTATCAATTAAAAAAGTGGCTCTCTCAGCGCTTGCAAAAAACTTCTGGCGCATCACTCTCATAGCAGCATATGCTTTGCACTTACTCTCTAGCCGCGTTGTTCTTTTTTTTTTGCAAAAGTCAAGGTTTCTTCTGTTTATCTCTATTTTCTTGCCGTAAATAAAATTCTTTAGACCATCTACTCGGATCATCTGCTCTGTGGAAGACGAATATGCCGAAAAGTTGGCAGAGCAAAAGTTGTGCAACAATCTCGTGTATACTGGACAATTCAAAGGTAGATTGAAAGTTTTTATTAAAACCCTAATACAGTGGTCTATCGTTTCGTCGTTATTACAGTCTATTTCTTTGTTTAAAATGTGATTTGTAGCAGGTGGTTCATCTCTCAATAAGGTCTCCTAAGCAAGAAGTTTTTATCATTCAGTAGCATAGCTAAAATTGCATTTGCGACGTTATGCAACTAAGCGAGCTCCATTTTGTTTTACTCGCCCAAGAAGGGTAGGATTTCCTAGTGAATGTGTTAGGCTTCTTTTATTCTTCAGACAAGCGTAACGCAATGGGTACTTCGGGTGCATAGCAGTGATGAGTGAGGATGCTTGTGGTGCACATTCGAAGTACTTGGTGTTAGATTCATAACACATGAACTATATGTGATTGAATAAATAATTAATTGCTACTGCATTAAAACTTTCCTATTTGGGAAACCTTAGATCATCAGGACTTCAAAAAACGTACGTAGGAGACTATGCCCATCCATTCTATTTAATATAAATTTTCAACTTCCAATTTCAACGACGATTTTGGGAACAACGCAACTTCATGGAGTTTCATGTATGAAATACGTCCCACTGTTTTCCAAATTGAGGGAAGAGTTTCTACGACAGAAGGTGGATGGAGAACAAAGCTGCGGTTTTCGGAACACACCTGACACTTGACATTAGAAAGACCCGTCCTCACTCGTTGTGCGGACTCCTTCATATTCTCCATTTTTCGGAGATTTGCTGGCTAGGCCATTGTGGTTTCCTGGAATCCCGAGAACAGCCTGGCCAAGGTTTGCCCCAGGTCTTCACCACCACAGGTAGTCGCAGCCCTTGTGGATCAGAGGAAAATTTGCCACCATGCGACTTTGATACCAGGACGATGGTGGATCCTGGTATTGGTTTACTCTTAGCTTGGCTTCCTGAAGGAAACGCCGGACTCCTTCTCAGCTTGGGAGACCCTGCCGTGGGGACGAATCCCTCCGCTGTACATAGCAGTTCCACACCCAGGAACTACCAGCCATGAAGAGGCGGCAAACCGTTGGGAGGGTTTTCGGAAGATTAGTGTTCTAATTCAGTGGAATAAATAAGCTTAATCTTTGTTAATAAAGATTTATGGATTCTAGTCGTTTTCACTCTGATTAATGGAATTTGCTGTGACATGTGTTATAAGTGGTTAAAGCTGAAAGACAAAATCATTTTCGGCTACGTACCGCCAGCATATTGTGTTCGATGTGTTAAAATAGTATTAACAATATATTAATAGTAAACAAAGACGATTAAAGGGAGATTCCTTGCTGAGACTAACTTATTTGAACATCTGATTCAATCGTGTTTGAGCGTGATTGTCAGAAATCATTGTAGTTATCTTTTTATTTCTGGTCCTTCGATATTTCGTTGCATTAGCTGAGATCTTTTTATTAATGACGATGTTTACATTTTCCAAAGAATTAGAACTACCACTCATATTATCAGTGATCCTATCAAATTAGTTGACCAGGAAACTGTCTAACTATTAAGTTGGTTGCCGTCCTACCACATCAGAGTCGTTAATTGAGCTGCGCTTTCTTGAGCGGCACAAGGTACCTCATGCTCTTAGTGCAATGCACTTTTTTTAAATGCTAGTGGCAAGAAAGTAGTAACGGGTAGCTCTTGCTGCTTTTAGCTAGGCTTACAAATAGAAATTTGTAGCACATTCTGGACCAGGACTGCCACATCAGGCCATGAGCTAATTCAATTTAGCTAAGGCCATGATACAATTCAATTTAATCCCACCTCCGATCTCCTCTAATCAATAGCGCTTATAATTTGAATGCAGTTCTTCTAGTCATAGATTTTAGAAGGGCAGATCTAGAGGCATCGGTGGCTGAAATACCTGAAAAACTGAAATACCACCGAATACTCTACGTCGTCAGTTAGTTCGTAACCGCCTGTATGACCGCCTATGTAAAACACCAAATTGCGTAATTTATCCTTTAGGCAAGGACGGTGACTGCATGAGTTCAGGTACGATATACCTGATCTCCTGTGGTACCTGCGGAGACGAATATGTTGGCGAAAAGGGTAGACCTTAATGTATCGGCATAAAAGAACACCTAGATGGCAAACGAAAAGCAAGACAAGGCACGCCACTACGGACGCATGGGTTACAAAGGCATAGCGGAGACAATTTTGATATTAAAGTCGCTATCCTCGCACGGGATACCAAAATACCAACGCCGAAACTCCTCGAAGCTTTTCGGATAAATGCCAAAAATCCTACAACGAATAGCAGGGAGGAATGCCCCGAGATCACACGTGATCTCGCCCCTTACCTTCGCATCGATCGTTGATGGGGGTGTTGCAGTCGTCAACCATATGCGACTCTGGACGGCTGTTCTTCCACGGTAGAAGACAGATCAAAAAAAGCCGTGGGTTTTTTTCTTTCGAGAAGCCGTAGATCTTGTAACTAACGTGCAGATTTTCACCTCTTTATTTGTGCTATTGCAGCGTTTGACCTGGTAAGTTGCGTGTTGGTGTACCCTTCCAGGCTCTGAAGGAGGCGATTCTACCGAAACGTCTGCTACGATTGTGTTGTATGTGTGTTATTGTATGGAAGCAAACGTCACGGGATACCAAAATACCAACGCCGAAACTCCTCGAAGCTTTTCGGATAAATGCCAAAAATCCTACAACGAATAGCAGGGAGGAATGCCCCGAGATCACACGTGATCTCGCCCCTTACCTTCGCATCGATCGTTGATGGGGGTGTTGCAGTCGTCAACCATATGCGACTCTGGACGGCTGTTCTTCCTCGGTAGAAGACAGATGAAAAAAAGCCGTGGGTTTTTTTTTTTCGAGAAGCCGTAGATCTTGTAACTAACGTGCAGATTTTCACCTCTTTATTTGTGCTATTGCAGCGTTTGACCTGGTAAGTTGCGTATTGGTGTACCCTTCCAGGCTCTGAAGGAGGCGATTCTACCGAAACTTCAGCTATGATTGTGTTGTATGTGTGTTATTGTATGGAAGCAAACGTATGCTGTTTAACAACATCGCGATTGCTAAGAGAGAAAACGACGAATTCATGGATTTTATGGTAAAATACACTAAAAATTCACTAGAAGAGTTCCTCCTCGTCATCACATGAAAAATCTTTAGCTAATCGAACGCATTGTAATCATCTAGGATTCGTCGATAAGTGAATTGCATTCGAGCCAAAACATTGCCGTTCTCGTCAAAATTATGCTGTTGATGACGCTACCATGGTGACGAAGGGTGAGGATTTTCCATCATAACGACTTCCACAGTTTAATATTGAGCTTTTATTTCTTCAATATTCTATTAATATTAATATTAGTAATATGCTGAGTTTTCAACACGGGAAACAATCATTGTGTAACCTTCTGCTCACAGTCGGGTTATTTCGTGCCAATTATCAGCCTTTGTTATCATTTTCTCAACTTTTCAAAGTTAGGAACTTCCTATTTTAATTAAAGACATCTTCAAGCTTTCTTTCATAGATGTTTTTGACGCCGTTCAAAGCATGAGCGCCACGATTTGCTGTATTTTCACTTAATCCAGCAAATATTGTGGATTATGGGTCTCTGGAAGCGAATTTACACAATATTCTTGACAAGGAATAAATAGAGAATAGAAATTTAGGCGTAGATGACTCCATGTGAAATGCGCCGAGCATTCGACTTCATCAAGTAACATGAGAAATGAATGGATATATTTCTGGTTCATAAAATGCTTTGTGGTGGCCTACCTATGTAACTAGTCAATGCTGCTATCTCGGATAAGTCTGGTTCCGATTTTCTGACCTCTTGGAAATGGAAGGTTTAGTGAGGGTTGCCCGAGAGACTGAACTAGCAACCAAGTGTATTGCAGGGCGCACCGAACCACAGCAGACATCCTGTTCGCTCTATGGTAAGGTTTTACAATGATCGAGCTACAAACGCACACCGGTAATCTTGGAACTGAAAAGGCGAGTAGTGCAGTAGTATTGATGCCATTAATCGCGAACACTGTTATCGTTCGTTTCTGCACAGCGCTCACGAACCCTCTGATCCCTACTGGGTCGGAAAATTGGTAAAACGCTGATCTGGCTCAAGGCTTCCACTCGACCAGTATTCAAACAACGTTCATAAAAAAGACGGCACCCAGCCAGCCGCACACACGAATTGTTGGAAGACAAGAACTTCCTCGGCGATGGATGCTAGAAAATGAACTGATTTACAGAGGTGCTGGCATCCCTACAGTGGATGTGAAAACGGGTTGTGGAAGAAAATTTTGGGATTTCATAAAAAATTTCATAAAAAAATTTAAAAAAAGATTTTGCTTTATTTTTGGATATCATTTTTCTTATAACGTTTCTTTTTCGTGATAGAATGATAATAAGCCGTAATACGGTGGTCGTGAAACAATTGATGGTTAACGGATGTAATCGGTGGTTAGTAGTTGTTGAACTCGTTGCTCTCACATTTACTATCGGCTATTCTTATTTCCTCCTAGGAATGCAGAACCCTTTTTTTGAAGGTTTCGTTCGACTTAGTAACTTTTAGTTCGTATGTTATAGAATTATTAAATACGTTTGTTTAACTTGACGCTATTATTGCTTCCGCAGAAGGTTTTCGAAGTATTCCAACAGCGCTATTGTTCGAGTTGCAGACGTTTGGCCACACTACGTTTGTATTATGATAAAACAAGAATAAATGGCGTTCAAAAATGTAGGCCACGCCTATTTTTTTACTCATCTATGCAATGAAGCCCGAGTGGTATAGTACCTAAATGTCGATTGCAAATCTCGCATGACATATGGTTCGATCCCGAGCGTGCAAACGCCCACACCCGGGTGAGCATATTAGTAGTAGACATTTTTGGAATGATACGAAGTTCTCTTAACGTACCCCTACTTCTCTATTTGCATAGGCCAAATATGTATCCAATTATTTTTACAAGCAAGTCGAATGTATAGTACTTCCATGGACGTTGATCTACGCTGGAAACTCCACTTCTCTCTTCACAGTTCACTAAAGCAATACCATGATTTCAAAGATGATCTCTACATTGCAAAACATTTCGCTGTTTTACTTTTTGCTTTCTGACTACTATAATTTTTACGGTAGGGTATATTAGGCGAAATACAATTACAACGTTGCTGAGATATTTGCAAAACTCCGGACCCCAGGTGTCTGCGATGGGGAACGAACGTGCTATTGTCCTTTTCGGGGAGTAACGCGTTCACCACAAAAACATGCGGGTCCTTAGTTTCGTCTGTCTCTCAGCGAGTTCTATCGATCAGTGCCATCGGCAGTTACCCGCTCTCTGTGTTAGTAGATACGGAAACATTGAAAGAGAAATGCTGAAAGAACATGGAAAGGAAGTACTGAAAGCTTCGTTCCATTTTTGGATAATTCCAGATAATCGCAAGATTATTGTTTGGATGAGATGAATTCATACCAGTTTTTGTTTCTACCTGTTATACACAAATTATTTCAAGTGGGCAAACATTTTGCTCTCAGGAGCGTTTATTTCCTTATTGCCAACATCAATGCTAAACAAGTATTTCAGTTACAACCGAAGATTTTTTCATGAAAAAAAATTGCGAGGCCTCAGAACGTGTCCATTTGATTGATTTCTTAATGGGTGGAGAAGTTTTTTGTTCAAGAAAAGCCCGTGCCAGGCTATTCTTATGTATCTAGAAAAAGCAACAAAAGTGCAGAGCAATAATTGGTCAGGAGGGGAAGGAGTTTAAGAGAATTTCCACTTTACGTCTTACTTTATTCCAGTACGACGGCGGGTATTGTCATTTTTTTGACTTCTAGTTGGCTGTCTCGATGGAGATAGTGAAAACCTTCTTGGCATAGGTGGTCATGAGTGTGGACCACCATCTGTGACATCGTAGTTCGAGAGCACTGGTACGACCATTCTTAACGGCAAGCATGTAAACCGGTGCGGTAGGTCAGGTGATACTATTGAGGAATAAAATGGCTAGTTCTCCAGTAAATATGTAATCAATTGCAGTGAACTAGCTTTGGTATATTCCACAACCCACGCTTTATCGCAGTCTTGTAGTTGTTGATTTAGAAAACTTTAAAACAAAGAGTCGTCAGCCATATGTGACTCTGAGCGGCTGTTCTTCCTCGGTAGAAGACAGATGAAAAAAGCGGCTCTGAAGAAGGCGATTCTGCCGAAACGTCAGCTATGATTGTGTTGTATGTGTGTTATTGTATGGAAGTAAACGTATGCTGTTTAACAACCTCGCGATTGCTGAGAGAGAAAACGACGAATTCATAATCCAATGCCGAGGTTAATAGAAAGTCGATCTTGGGCACTATTACAAGAAAACTTTATGTCTTTGTAAGATGCATTGGCGATAACTGAAGTGAAGTGAAGCTTGCGCATTCAAAAAGGGAAACAAGGAATCACCACCTACACGTGTAGGGCAGTATTTAGAGATGACCTACAATACACATCGGATCGATCCCGCTCCTTTTAAGCCTTCCATTCGTCCGAGTTGGGCAAATTGATACCAGATCTCTTTTGAGAGGTATGAATTCATCTGCCTCTAAAGGCACTTAATGGATTCGAATGCATGGCGTATCCCTGGCGGAATGACCGACGGTGAGAGCTTTCTAGTTTTTTCGCATCAAAGGACTCCATCACGTACGTGTTGTTGGGTCACGCGTTACGTAGACGATTCAGGAACATCTGGGTGCTCGTAGGAGGAGTAGGAATGTGCTTCAACAAGTGGGTAAGCATCACGGCTAAAAACAGTGTTATTCTATCCACTGGCTCGTCTACACAGGTAAGTATAACTTTAAAAATTGGTTGATCTGCAGATACAAGATCATCAGTGGATACTGACCTAAGAGTTTTCATAAGTATAAAGCCGGTTCTATTGGAAATTCAATTATAAATTGCGAAATAACTGATGTTTTAAGCCTGCCGTGCTTGCCACTTTTCTCTATACCGTGTTCAATTTTCACTACTAACTTTTAAATCTCTTCTTTGATGATGGACGTTAAAAGTAAGTATCCCTGCTTTTGTTTTTTTGTTTTCTCAACATCTAGCCGATAAGAAATTACAACAAGCTGTCCATCCTTATCACTAAAAGATAATCGATTGTTTTTTTACCCTCTCGCACACAACATTTTTGCGTTTCAGCGAGATTGGAGCGAAATCTCTTACCACGATAATGATCGAGCGCTTTAAAAAATTCATTCCAAAATTTGCTAGCAACTTCGTAGCTGGGGCCTTGTTGTCTACGGAACGCTTGAGAAAACTGCGCTAGTTGTAATGCACGGTAGTAGTAATACATCATGTTGTTCACTCCCATTTATTGCTTAATCTCCAGCTTTGATGTATGGTTTGTCTTGAAGTTCATACAAACTACGTGCTACCCTACACAAGATTACCTTAGAAATTGATTGCGCTGGGGAGAAACCTATACCGCGATCAAGTAACGAACGCTCTACTGCGACTCGTTTAATCTTTGATAACGGTCCTTCTATAGCTTTTCGAAACCATGTTGTATGACATACTCAACGGCTCATCGAATTTTCTCCGTAAAGCCGCTTTAGTATTTGACCTAGTAAAGTTGCATATCAACACTGAACCACCCATTATTTTCCTCAAGAGGTGATCCTTCAAATATTGCGTACAGTGGTGTTCCTTCGTCGCGCACTTCTTCAACTCAAAGAAAGCCGTGAGTGTGCGATGAAGCTACTTAATCCTCGCAGGTCCTGGACACGGCAAAATCCGCTAAATCATCAAATTTCTTGTTAATAAAGATTTTTAAAAAAGGTAGACAAGCTTTTATCTTTATAAACGCTCTTGGCTTTGATAAATCCCTGTGGGATGAGCCATGCATTCGACTTCATTAAGTATCGTTGTAGGTGCTTGAATGTATACCTGGCCTTTACAATGAATCGCGGTGGCCTACCGATGTACCGAGCCAGTGCTGTTATCATTCCAGACAGGTCTGGTACCAATTTACCGACCTCGAAATGATGAAAACCATGGTGGGCTATAGGCGCGGAGATCAAATCTACGTGTGCATTGTAGTGGCGCCTCCCATCACTGCGCCATACACGCCTTTCTTCTGTTAATAATGAGTAAAATAACGATCCCGTTTAACGATAATAACGAATAACGAGAGCAGTGAACTGATTGATCATTGCCGGAGTTAGCAGAAAATCGATCTAGGAAATCACCTAACTTCGTTGATTACAAACTTTACGAGCAATGTAATAAAAGTTGGGGTATTACATTGCTTAACCAAGTTCCATGAAAAGAGTCGTTGCCAGGATTGAATATGGAGGCGTCGTTGTGCAGATTTATCTAGACGACAATTCATTTAGGTATTCTTTTTCTTCATGTAATTGTTCATAAATTGTCTAAGGTTAATCGAAAGTGAACTCAGATATTCGATCACTGATGACTACCATCCGTTACTAAGGAATTTTATGCCTGAATGAATCGTCTTGTGGGCAATTTCACTCAATTTCTCCATTGCCTTTCTGGACGCTGTTATTGTTCCGTCTGGGCGTCGGAGTGCAATCATCTTGGTCTTGTAATTGGCGAAGCTTCGGCGGGCTTTGCGAATGCTTTTCCCAGCCTAAAGGACAGCTAGTTTTTCCTAGCCAAGGACAGCTAGTTTTTGTAGCTTTCATACTTTTACACGTCTGTTCATTCGATTAAAATTATTGCCTTCATTACAATTGCTATAGCATATTTCTTCGATTTGCGCCAAATAATCTTTATTCAACTTATGTTTTACTTCTCTGCGACTTATGCAAATCTTCTGGAACTGAAAACCTCGGACTCCTCCGGTAACATAATAAATTGGGAACGTTTTCTTCCCAAATGATCTATTCATGATTTACTGCTCCTTACACCTTCAGCTCATGAAATCACCGAGTAGTTTATGAGCTTGATAAGAATTTTGTGATAAGAATTTTCTGTTACATTGTACACATACTGTGTTCACGAAAGGTCTTCGAAAATAGCTCTTTTCCGGCATAAATTTATTCCTTCAACATCGTTTTACATTGAGGATCTCAAGCTAGTATGATTTTGACAGCAACGATTAACACTTATCAACTGATCTTCACAACTGGTCGTTAAATGGGCACCAGTAAAGTCTGTCGAATGCCAGAGTAGCCCAGTAGGTTCTGTTGGCTATAGGAACTCGAAGAGTATAGGTTAAACACTATGATTTCTAGGTCGATTATTCTTGCGATTCGATCAATGCCGAGACTATACAGCACTGCTGTTTGGTATTAAATGTTACATTCAGTGTATGTTCATAAACTTCCCAAAGGTATACCACCTCATCGTGGCTGGTAGGTGTTCCTGGGTGTCGGGCCGCGATGAACAGCAAGGGATTCATCCTTCTGGCAGTCTCCCAAACTGAGAAGGAGCCCGACATTTCCATCATGAAGCCTAGCTAAGAGTAAACCAATACCGGAATCTCCCACCGTCCTGGTATCAAAGTCGCATGGTGGCAAATCTCCCTTGGATCCACAAGGGAGACGACTGCCTGTGGTGGTGACGACCTGGGGCAGACCTTGACTAGGCTGGCCTAGGGACTCCAGAGAACCATTATGGCTCAACCCGCAAATATCCGAAAAATGCTGATTATGCAGGGGCTCGCACAATCAGTGAGGACGGGGTATTCAAGTATCAAGTATGTAAGTACATATTAATAAAACTATGCCATATATTCATTAGATCGAACTTCAGTATGTGTTAATTTATTTGACGCAATTTTTACGCAAGAAACCTCTGTTCGGATATTTTCGTTGTCTACTTTTTTCCTGATAATCAGGCGCGAGGTTTCATTATACTATTTGTTTCCAATAGCTGAGTTTACAGCGATTCCGCTTCATCGTTCAGAGCCAGGGGAAGTAAGATTAACAAGCACTTAGTGAAAAATTTTTATAATCTTAGCAGGTAGAACTTTAGACGTAAATTTTCACTTGCATGCAAAGCAATCTTTTCAAACACTGCTGGTCAAAGCGACTGTCCTTTAACCTAAGTTTAACTAATCAGCAAGTATTCTTCTGTTGACAAGCCAGCATGAAATGATAAATTTGTTTATCCGGCTAACGTTTCGACGACTTCGTCTTCTTCACAGCCGGTGATCCATGTCGATGTCTACAATGGTTCGTACTCTTGATGTTGCGCTTTTATCGTCGTAGCGATTCAGATCTTCTTCAGCACAGCACATTTTGAATAGCGCAACCTCACTCCGCGATGCTCTTATACACGACTGTTGTTGTCAATAATAGTGATTGTCCTGGGACATTAACTAGTTACTCCCGGCCAATCCATTCACTGACCGTTTTATTCTTTGTAAGCATTCCAGTTATTAGGTGGAAAAAAGCACGCAGTGTCT
>MQTX01000367.1:288581-319891 GCA_009735665.1 Angiostrongylus cantonensis
AAACTAGCAGCGCAGTGTCTCGAATGGGTGAGGAATGAGCCCGGCACAGGTCAAAAAAAATCATCCCGAGGGATGGCACAAGGTCACGCCCGCGGCATCAGCAATCACCCGTCAGTGGGATTGATCTGGGGAGCCCAAAACGGCAACGAACTCAGTCAAGCTGAGGCTGCAGTTATAATCACAATTTTAACTTCTTATTTACTGCCTACTCTTTTTAATGGCAAGTTATATATTGCGAAATATAACTTTTTAATGATTCTGAGATATCTGCAAAACCCCGGACCGCAGGTGCTTGCTCAATCCCACTGACGGGTGATTGCTGATGGCAAAAGATCGCTAGAACTAGCTGAGAAACAGGCGAAACGAAGGACCCGCATGTTGTGGTGGTGAACGCATTACTCCCCGGAAAGGACAATAACGTGTTCGTTCCTCACCGCAAGCACCTGAGGTCCGGAGTTTTGCAAATATCTCAGCATCATTAAAGTTATATATATATATATATATAACTTTAATGGTAGATGGTAGACAATTCGGCGATTTCGTCTTTTTCAGAACCTGGACGTGTTTTATGTAACAATATCCTCATATGAAATCAACCACAACGATGCTGAGATATTCGCAAAACTTGAAACCCGGGCCAGATTGAACCACGATTTCCATCCCCGCGAGCTCGCGCATTTTAGTTGATTTCGCATAATATCCTTCCGTTAAAGTTATAGTAGGCAGAAAATAGAATGTTAACATTGCGATTTCTACTACAGCCTCAGCTTAATTGTGTTCTCTGCCGATTTGTGCTCCCCAGATTAATTCCGCTGACGGGTGGTTGCTGATGGCACTATCAGATAAGAAATCTACCTGAGAGAAACGCAGAGCGAGGACCTTCATAGCACAGTGTGTATTGCGCGAGTTTGCGGAAAGGGGAATCGTGGTTTAATCTGGCCCAGGGTCCAAGGTTTGCGAATATCTCGGCATCATTGTTGTTGATTTCGCGTCCTTTCATGAAAATTGTAGTAAGCAGTAAATAAAAAGTAAACAAATATCCTTATAATAGTACCCAGGTTCGACTTCCTATTAACCTCGGCATTGGATTATGAATTCGTCGTTTTCTCTCTCAGCAATCGCGAGGATTACAATTTATGAATTCAGTTTTGTCTAGCGAGGTTATAAAAATTTTTGGCTGAGTAGAGTGCAGTCAGCTTAACCTTGCCATGCTCTGATGAAGGTGAAACCGCCCAAACGTCGGCTTTCGTGAATAACGAGTATAATAGCAAAAGCTTGTGCTCATCAAGAAAACAGTAAACTATTGACCGACATCGAACTTAAGAGAAAATTTGTTCTGACACTGTTATTGTTGTTATTTCAAAGCTAGTTGTTTAACAGCATGTGTTTACTTCCATGCGATATTACACACATACAACACCTTATAGTATATCATCCAACAAACATCCTTATAGTTAATTTTCTATTTTTGTCTACCGCTTGTTTTTTACTCGACTGCATGCTTAACCGTATCGGATTTTAATAAAGAAATTGAGGACGAAAACCCTTCACTAGACATCCGATATAGCGAAATCACTGCCACTATCTAGTTCTCAGCTAGAATTTCTTCCCTTTTCATTTTCCTCGTGTTTTCATCTTCGTTGTTTCTTTTTAATATTTCCTTCTTACGAGTCCTTATTTTTCCTAGTGTGTTTTTCAAATTTCCTACAATATTTTTGTATTTTTGGTTGACCAACTTAACAACTTGTAGGAATTTTTCGTAGTCTTGTGCCACATTTGCTCCATTCACCTGTAGAAACTCAGTACCAAAAAATGTTCCAAGTGTGCAGTTATAGTTTTTCTTGGACTCCGTTAAAATTCTTTCATCACATATGTGAACGAATTGATGTAAGTACTCAACTTTTTTCACAGCGGTGATTTCCGCCATAATTCCGATTCCTTCTGGTTATTTTTTATTTCAAATGAAACGTGGTGTCACTTCCCGCCCTGCTGGATGCATCGTTTTTCATTTTTTTAGGTCACTTTTTTCACAAGTGATTCCGCTTTTCATGGGCACAACGGCAAGCACGCATAAAACCGTAGTGAAAAGTATATCTATCGATCAGAACGGATGCAATAGGTGGGAGTTTCTTCAGTAACACTTTGGATCAAAGAATTTGTTTTATCTATTTATGTCAACGATCCATCATCATATATTGTGCGGATCTGAGCACTTCTTTCATTCATTTCATCGTCTTCTGCCACTAATCGCCCACAAAATTTTCGGATTAACCTGTGGGATCATTTACTGCTTGAGGGCTGTTTTCTTCATGAATGTCAATAAGTACCAATCGGTTTGATTCTTACCATAGTCCGGACAGATGTAGTGGAACTCTCCTGGGCGTTCACCACAGTCACCAATATTGTGGATTGGGAGAATCTCTTGATGACAAGGCTCGTACCAATTTAACCACACCGGGTGGATGATAAGCTTAGTTGGTACGAGTGGGCTTAAACCGACTGTTATTTGAAAGGCATCTGTTACCACTGGACTCACCGCATCGCAGACATGACAAACTGTCAAAAAATTACCTCAGCTGTTCCATTTCTAGTTTCCAGCTCAATAAATGTGTAAGCATTTCTTTTTGTGATTTCCTAGGGGATTTCTTCTATTTGTAGGCCGTGCTTGAACCACCGGCGAGGCAGTGCAACATCGCATCGAAGTTTGCCAATTTTATCGAAGTTGATTGACAAAGTAAGTATGTAATTACGAGAATTTCTATGAAAAACTTACTTGATTTGAGGGATTTCCAAAAGCGAATTATTGAAATGGGCCCTGAAGAACTATTGTTTCTGATAAAGGATTTCTCTTCCCGAGTTTTTTTCTTCACAGTCCTTATTTTTCATCGAATTAAAGCGGAGAATTGTTGCGGAAATAAACCAAGAAAGTTGCTTAGTTGTTTTCTATCTATTGTTTATCCGTGGAAATGAGACAGCTCTTGTAGAGATCATCTTGTGACGGTCTCACAAAGGCAGAACGTTTACGTTTGATTGATCGAGCGATACGATCGGAATCGGCAGCTCTCGAATGTGAAGAAAAAATGAAGGGATTGGAAAGAGAGGTTTGTTTTTTTTTACGCTCGTTTAGCGTAGATTTTCGTTTAAAAAAAAATATGAGATAGCTACTCATTCTTGTAAATATAGGTTTCCTGATTCGACCACCGCCTTCATTTAAAACAACACCTCAGTTTATTTATATGACCGTGTAAACTAATCTTCTTTAGTTGATGTCAGGTTGGTATAGGTCTTCGTTGTTTTTGTCGTTGTTGTTGGTCAATGGCTAACGTATCCGCGATTTCCCCTTGGGAGTCCCACTCGTAACATCACGGCTGTGAGGAAGGCGAAATCGTCGAAACGTCAGCCATCGACCAACAACACTATCAACAACGACAACGACAAAGAAGACTTATACCAACCTCGAATTAGCTAAAGATCAGTTTATAAGATCATATAAATATCAACTATCTATGCCGAGGTGTATAGAAAGTCGGTCTTTTGAGTTAATAAAACACCTCAATTGTTCTGATGTTAATTATGCTGAGGTATTTGAAAAACTCTATCTATGCCGAGGATCTGCATGCGTCTGCGGTGAGGAACGAACGCGCAATCACCCTATCCGGAGGCTGACGCGTTCACCATTACACCACGCAGGTCCTTCGTTTCGCCTGTTGACGGATGGTTGCTAGTGGCACTGATCGATAGAACTAGCTGATAGATAGGTGAAGGGAAGGGCCTGCATGGTGTAGTGGTGAATGCGCTAGTCTCCGAAAGGGTATTTGCGCGTTCGTTACCCACCGCAGACACCTGCGGTCCGGAGTTTTGCAAATATCTCAACATCATTGTGGTCGTATCAAAGACAGTACCCTCTTTTGGAAAATTGTAATAGGCGGTAAATAAGCGGTTAGTATTGTTCTGATGTTGCTCATTTGGTTGAATTCATTGGCTATGAAGAACGCACAATTTCATCTCAGTGGGCCAGCCACGAAGTTCACTATATTGGTTGGATCGTATTCATGTGAAATATGGTTTTCATTTGAATCGTTTTCAGCGAGAATTCAGAGCAGCAGACAGTGTACGGGTTAAAAAGAACATCACCATCGGTGTCTATTGCTGACATTTGAGGACGTGTGCGAGGTCAGCCGTTATTGCTCGGATCTCATCAATAGCGTCTTCTCCTTTCCCCATATCAAAAGCGAGGATGAATATGTTGTCCGACAGGTTCTCCCTTCCAAAATCCAACATACTCTTTAGTGGATGAAAAATCGCATAACACCGGGTCCTGACAGGATACTATATGAACACCTGAGGAAGCTTCTTCCAGTCCTCATAAACACACTGATTCGGCTGTTAACGTTCCCTGTCAGAACTCAAGGTTCCTGTTCAATGGTACACCAGTAAGATAGCGTGACTGTTAAAGATGAGTGACATCCACTACATGGCAACTATTGCCCATCCTGCATACTGCTCGTCGTCTATAAACTCCACACTGGTGTAATCTTAGCAGTGTTGATCGACACTGGTCGGAAGATGTCCATATGAGCAAATGCGGTTTCGAAAAGATTTCATTACGATGGGCCACCTACAGACGATAATAAGACTTGCTGAATTATGCGACCATATGCTTATATATCGTAACCATGTGCGACTTTGAGCAGTTGTTCTTCCTTGGTGAAAGACAGGTGAAAAAAGGAGCTATGAAGAAGGCGATTCTCCCGAAACGTCAGCTACGATTGTGTTCTATGTGTGTTATCGTATGGGAGTAAACGTATGCTGTTCAACAACCTCGCAATTGCTGGGAAAGAAAACGACGGAATTTATAGTCCAATGCCGGGGTTAATAGAAAGTCAATCCTGGGAACTCATTGAAGTGTTGCGAGAGTATAAGAGACCTCTCTGACTCATTTTCATCAATTGAAAGAAAGCTGTTCACTCTATGCTTTCTCGGATCATTGAGCTAATCGGGGTTGATAAGAAGGTTTCCTCAGCTAGCGTTTCGACGTCTTTGTCTTTTCAACCCCAGTGATCTGAGTCGTTAGTCCCCAGTTCTTAGTCCTCTCATTCTGCGTCTTAGTGGTCGTATCAAGTCGAGTCTTCTTCAGTAAGGTTCCTCTCAGAAGGGTAACTTTGCCCGGCAATTCTCTTTTATGAACGACAGTTGTTGATGATACTCATTGCCATTTGGTAGTTTGCTATGTGTTAACTATTCTAATATCGACTGCTACAGGATGAGTTGACGCCATGAAAAGATATTATTATAAGACGACAATCAGCCAACAACCATCTAGTGTAATAGGAAATCTGCGAATGAGCTTAATTCATTTGAGCGGTGCTCTTCTCAGGAAGATTCGACTCGATACAACTGTGGAGATCCACAACGCGAGCACTGACTACAATGGGTCGTCGACTCGGATCACTGGACCAGTAGAAGACGAATATGTTAAAACGTTGACCAAGTGAAGGTTTTATATAACAATCTCGTCTAGGCTGAACAATCTCAACAAAAGTGTAGTAGAAAGGCTAGCTACCCGATGGTCAGTGTTCTTCACTGGTGCCGGCTCGGGTCACCCGATAATGATTGGGACAACAGGTGGTACAGTTGATATAAGTGTAACCTAGTGTTTAGATAGGAGTTGCCTAGAATGCACAGATGAGTGCTTGATTGAATTAGTACCACGGGCAAACCGATCCATGAATTCTTGCACAGTGACAGGCAGCAAATTATTACTGTACTTGTCTTTGTATAGAAACACTACATTGACATTTCGATAGACCATCGCTTGTCATTGTATAGGATAGGTGTGCCATCCACTGACCTCTGCGACCCTGAATTGAGTCGAATGTATGGCGATTCCCTACGCGATTTCTTAGCGCTAAATCATCCTTCGTTATCGTTTGTTAACGATGTTTACAGTTTGTCGTCCAAAAAAGTTTCACCCGAGAGTCTTTCAGATTCGAAAGCTCGAGCTTCGAAATCATGATTTATCAACGGAAGTATGTTGGCTGCGTCAACAGTGCACCATCGCCTGCCCAGATGTTGGTGATTTACACAGAAACCATCCATACTAGATGATGCTAAAAGTACTCGTTATTGGAGTCACTGTTTCATCAACTATGTTATCACTCAGATAGCGCTTCTATAAAATAAAAACTCTTGATCTCGATAAACGATCACTAGGTAGCCTCGAAATATTTCAATAAGAGAAATTCGTGGCATCGCTAGCGTCAAAATTAATAAGCAATACATGGAACAGGATTGAATCATTCCAAATTCAGTCTGATTAAGGTGCCAAACGGGTTGACTACTTCAGCCTCGCCATCGAAACACACCGACCTGTGCCAAATGGAAAGCAAAGCGTTGTTAGACACAGTGGCGAAACAGGTACATTCAAGAACTTCATGATGAAACTCTGAGGTTCAGTAATACACTAGACGATCGTGCGTCTTTTATGTTGACACTTCACAGAACAGTTTAACTCACCTGTCAATTCGTGGTTTTCTCTCTTAGCAATCGCGAGGTTGTTAAACAGCATACGTTTAGTTCCATACAATAACACACATACAACACAATCGTAGCTGAGGTTTCGGCAGAATCGCCTTCTTCAGAGGCTGGAAGGGTACACCAATACGCAACTTACTAAGCCAAACACTTCAATAGCACAAACAGAAAGATGAAAATCTGAGCCATAATTGAAGAAGGCGATTCTGCCGAAACGTCAGCTACGATTGTGTTGTATGTGTGTCATTGTATGGAGGTAAACGTATGCTGTTTAACATCCTCGCGATTGCTGAGAGAGAAAACGACGAATTCATAATTCAATGCCGAGGTTAATAGAAAGTCGACCCTGGATACTATCACCTGTCAATGTACTCTTATTACTATTATGTTGTCAAACTGTGATTTTTGGAAATAATCTCGTAAGGTCTAAGTGAAATTAGAAAATGAATGAGATGGAAATCGGCTGATTGCAAAAAAAATTAAATATTGCATAAATCCTACTTAGTTGGCTTGTTAGCCTTAATCTTCCTTCGTAAAATTTCATTTCAGAATGCTGATTTGAGTGGCTTACGGATGAAGGTGGAGCAAATGACTGCTTCGGACATGAGAAAGGACATTCGAATTTCAGAGCTTATAAAAGAATTGGATACGGCAAAAGCCAGGATAATTACTCTTGAAGGTGAGATAAATTCTTTCATAAAAGACCCCATAATAATGGATAATGATGTGAAGGAGTCTCCAAGATCCTATGTGTAACCTCTACTATCCGCCCTTGTCTTCACTATTTAGGAGCGCTAAAGTGGTGAACTATTATGTAATCGAGTACTAGTGAATTACTGAAGATGTGCTGACTTCCTTTGATACTTAGAAAAATAATTCTCCTTATTAACACAATCCACACTACACAGTTAGCTCCTCAATTGATTACGATGAACTTCTGCCATCGTCGTTCTGGGTTAATCCTAATTCTTCACACCCAAGGCAACAGACTTCTCCTCTAAGCTGAGCTTCTGAATTAAACAGTGATATTCTGCGTAACTTAACTAATTCTACGCTGTAAATGCCATTTCGCTAATCATAGACATTTTCGCGCCAGGGTTTTGTGGTAGTTTGCAATGATGACGTACGAATATTTTTAAGAATCACCATTTCTTTTGCAGATCTTTGTCGAAGTCAAATTGTTAGTACTATGCCGCCGACCACATCTTCATTTATAGAGGTTAAAGAGCAGGAAACGAGTAATGCGGAATCGGAAACAAGTATTTTTTAGTGTTTGGTTTCAATGGATTCTGTTCAAAAAGCAATTTCATTATGACGAGGTCAAAATATGCTGATAATTCAACTTAATCGAAGTATCGCAACGTGCAGTAGTCATTTCCTATGCTTTTGTTCTGGTCGTTCAATCTGGAAAACGTTCATCAGACAAGTTAACTATTTGCTGCTTGAAAACGCTATGAAGATAAAGTGAAATATCGATCATTCACATAGATATCCACTTTATAGTGTAATTTCTGGAATGCGAATATTTGATTATTGACTTCAGGAGACAATTCACAACAAAACAAACATTTCAATGATACTGTTAAAGAAGCTGGTGACAAGAAAGTACCAAGTAGTTCGAATAAGCCTACTCATCGTGCCACCACTTGCAATTCGCGTCCATCATTACGAAACATTGCCATAATGGATAAAGATCATCGCATTGACGGGAAAGGTACAATGTTTAACTAATCGATATGTATATTTTCTTCATATTTTACCATTTTGTGCGCGTACCCGCTATTTTCCCCAAATGCTGTTACTTTTCATTTTACACGCTTCTAGCACGCTAACCACCTGATCAAATGCTTATGATCACTGGGTTTTCTTCATCAAATGAAATGAAAAAAAACAAAAAGGAAAACGGCTAATGGTATCAACTTTTTTTTCAGTACGTCCAAGCACAGCTTTCGAATTCCAGTCTACTAAACACTCTACATTTGAGCGAGGTGAAATTTTTCCTGTATTGAGAGGGGTACAAGTACTACAAGATATTCCGCTGTCATTCAAACCGGACCAGGTAAGAGTAGCAGATAATGCTATTGTTATGGTTATAATCATATTCAGCATACTGATGTTAACGGTGATCTGAGCGACGGGACAAAGGAGGTCGTAAAAGATTCGCTCAGTGATGATTCGGACATTGACGTTACCGACATTTTGGAGACTTCGCAAAAGCCTACTTCATCGGTATAGAATTATCATTATATAAGAATAATGTTAATTTTTCAGTATTTTTCTTAGAATGCTGAATGATCGTGAAGTACTTTTGCACCATTTTGCAGTTACTGCGATCACGATCATCCGAAAGCCGTCATTTTGAATCGTGTCGAGACGATTCGTTTTCTCTGAGACATTCGTTTAATAAAGAAGTTTTGTACTTTTCCATTTCACATGAGAAATGTTGGTTAAAGGAGGCGGCAGTAATTTCTTCTCTAGGAGAGGGAAGAGGTGATAAGATGATTCGTCTGTTGATTGCGTTGATTGAAAGCCACCGGTCGACAATGTATTGCTTGCAGCGCAGTGATTAGATTTATCCTGCCACACACAGATTGAAACGCATAGATTGTTGGTTCCACCTCGCGACCCCAGAAAGCTAAGCCTTCCATCAGATCAAATTGAACAGATTAATACCAGTTATGTCTGCGAGGATAAAAAATGCTGATTTGATATGTTAAAAATACACAATAGTCATAGAATAAACCAAATAAGCGTTGCCTCCATCACCGGTATAAAAGCTGAGCAGCGTCGACATCGTGGTCTTCCTCTTGAGGAGTGTTTACCGTTAAAAGCTTTTATTCATTTACTCAAAAATGCGACTTGACTATTGCAAGTTTTGTGGAATTCACCACTTAGTAGCTAATGACGTGTTAGATGCTGTAAATTAAATCGCTTGCGAAAACCCTGGAATACCCTGCAAACCCTGCAACGAAGAAGGCAGAAACTCGGTCTGCTTTCTATCTCTATAATAATAATTGACAGTAGCAGTATTAACAGAGGCAAATAAAAATAATAGCATTAATGGTAGTTATTTAAGATATTTTTCATTAATAATACTTTTACTGTCTTTATTATTATCATTACCATTCCACATTTACTGTTATTACACCTTCTTTTTTATTATTCTTGAGTTATTGTGCTACTGAAAGGTAAATGTTTACTGTCTCATTGTAATTTCCGAAGTTACGGAGTCGGAATCCGTTCTACCTAAAGGTTTTTAATCCTAGCAGCGTTCACCAAGCTAATAAGAAGTTCGGCACATCGAAGGGTTTTAACCGGAAGTTTAATTGAGAATGAACGAAACGATGGAAGCACCGCCATCACGGCAGCAAACTAATTGTCAGATAGCAAATATTCTTCCGGTTCACAAACAGTGCTATCCAATTGCAGTAATAGTTTGTGAATATTTGAGTGCAAATACGATTTTCTGAGTCCAGGAAAAAAACCTTGCCCATACAGCAGTTCACGAATCAAATGAAAATTGTTCGGGAACCTGCACGCTTCTCAGCGACGCCAGGGTCATCGAGTAGGTGAGTGCATATTAGCCAGCAACTATTATGCTTTTTATTATTACTACTGTCGATATTATTTTGCAATCCCTTAGATAAGCGATCCTGAACTAGTTTGGCTACGAGACTACATATAGCAAATATTCTTCCGGTTCACAAACAGTGCTATCCAATTGCAGTAATAGTTTGTGAATATTTGAGTGCAAATACGATTTTCTGAGTCCAGGAAAAAAACCTTGCCCATACAGCAGTTCACGAATCAAATGAAAATTGTTCGGGAACCTGCACGCTTCTCAGCGACGCCAGGGTCATCGAGTAGGTGAGTGCATATTAGCCAGCAACTATTATGCTTTTTATTATTACTACTGTCGATATTATTTTGCAATCCCTTAGATAAGCGATCATGAACTAGTTTGGCTACGAGACTACATGTCGTATCCCTAGATAAGGCGTTGAACTTGGACTATGAGCGGGCATGTGCTTACGTCGACATGTGGGTGCAATGACAGGATGGACTGCTCTTTCCTGCTAACTGCTTATGCGGAATTTAAAACAAGCCAACTTACCTGCTCTGCTAAAACAGTCTTTGCTGTTTTCGAAACGTTTTGAAAAAATCTTTAGCTAAATTTATTTAAATTTAAGCCATTCATTATTACCTTTTAGCCTTAAATTATTTATGCAAATTTAAATCCGTTTTAATTTTTCTGGACTCACTTTACGAAAATATTATTGCACTTCGTGCTAGCTAATACAATACCAGCGGCTGGAGGATGGATTGTCGTCACAAAAAGAATACTACCAGTTTTCTGTCTGTCAACATGCTCAAAGGACTACGCCGAGTGTGGTTAAGTATTTCGAGACAAATCCGTTTTTCGATAATTAACAGCCTTTTGTGATCGTGAGTGCGTATGGCGCAGTGGTCGGAGGAGCTTTGCAGCACACATGTGGAATCGATCCCTGCACCTATGGCCCACCAAGCCTTCCACCTCTCCGGAGTCGGCAAATTGGTACCAGACTTGTTCGGCAAGATAGCAGCACTGACTTGATACAACGGTAGACCATCTCGAGTCATTGTAAAGGCCGGATATGCATTCAATCACCTTCAAACGATGTTTAGTGAAGTCGAATGCACGGCGCATCCCAAAGGGATTGATAATCGTCGAAAGCATTATCCTTTTATGTTTCTCGTGATCACGAAATCGTTTCGGAAATTCGGTGCTTCATTGATTTACAGAGGAAGCTTTGATTTATCCACTAATCGCATGAGTGATTTTTATTAAGCGCCAATTCAAATTTAAACGTGCTTAGACTTGAACGTTTCAAAAATTTGCTAACGAAATTTAAGTTCCTAAAATTTACCGTTTAAGTGCTGCAAATAAAACCATCAAGGATACATGTGAGTAGGCCATCATCTCGTACTATATGAAATCCCGTTGTTTATTTTCCTTCGTGCGCTAAACACCATGAATCTTGAAGTAGCAGGGTGGAAGAAATATATGTCATAGGCTCTAGAAAATCATAATACCGTCATGACACACAACTCTAACTCTTTTTTTATTGAAAAGGATGTGGGCGTTATAATACTTTTTCGTGAAAACTAGTAAAATTCACTACGAGCTGAGAAGGGTTGATTTAAAGTAGGAAGCGCTATTATATTTGCGAAATATGATTTCCATGCAACAGTAGGCAAGTCGGAGACGTCAGCCTACTTATCAACGCTGATTGGGCGATGCATGAGTGATTTTTATTAAGCGCCAATTCAAATTTAAACGTGCTTAGACTTGAACGTTTCAAAAATTTGCTAACGAAATTTAAGTTCCTAAAATTTACCGTTTAAGTGCTGCAAATAAAACCATCAAGGATACATGTGAGTAGGCCATCATCTCGTACTATATGAAATCCCGTTGTTTATTTTCCTTCGTGCGCTAAACACCATGAATCTTGAAGTAGCAGGGTGGAAGAAATATATGTCATTGGCTCTAGAAAATCATAATACCGTCATGACAACAGAACACAACTCTTTTTTTATTGAAAAGGATGTGGGCGTTATAATACTTTTTCGTGAAAACTAGTAAAATTCACTACGAGCTGAGAAGGGTTGATTTAAAGTAGGAAGCGCTATTATATTTGCGAAATATGATTTCCATGCAACAGTAGGCAAGTCGGAGACGTCAGCCTACTTATCAACGCTGATTGGGCGATGAAAATCGAGTCATTCGAACAACTAACAACTCGAATCGGGCGTTTACGATTAAAAAGATGTGGATCAACACCGGCTTTGACAGCCTTCGTCGTTTACGCGCCAACATCAAACTATGACGAAAAAGAAGTCGAAGCGTTCTACATGGACTTGGAGAGGTTCTGCAGAGAAGACCATAGATTTCTGAGGCTACCATTAGAGCCTTTAACGCCAAGAGTGGACCGAGGAAAACGTCTGAAAAACGTCACATTGGGAGCCATGAACTAGAATGAAGAAAGTAGGGTGAGCAGCCGTCTGAGTTCATCATGACGACCACGACTATACATGGTAGCTCGTAGCTCCAAAAATCCCACTCCAGAAGCGTGAGGTGGGAGTGGGGTTTTTTGAGCGTGCAAACAGCAGAAAGATCAGGGTGATTGTCCATGTTCGAGGGTGGATACACAATACACATGAATCTTTACCGCAATATAAGCGTCTGTGGTGGATTCGTTACTTGTGACATCAAGTTTAATAACGCTCAGCCTTTTGTCACTGATTTCGTTCAGTACCTGCAAAGGTAGACCAATTTCTTCTATGAATTCAAAACATGATGAAAAAACCAGTTTATAGCACATTTGCATGGTCCCGTATGTTTAGAACAGAGGTCTCGAATTCAATAACCATAATCACCCACATACAGATTGATGTTAGGGAAAAGTTTTCAGTTGACGTGCACAGCCAGCCTTCCCATTCAAAACAGTGTCATCAAATTAACTTTATTTTTAACTTTCTACTGGATGTATCCTTTCAGAAGAACTAAACTTCTATGGTGACGTGTGTATCAAAATGCTAAAAAAAGTAAAAAAAAAAACGGGCCTCACTCCTCTGACACCCAAAGAGCCGAGAATTTTCCAGCGTTGAGTAGGACGAGCACGGAGAGGCTGCTAAAATCTCAGGACCCATGGAAACTTCCTGGAATGCGAGGAACTAGGGTGACGACGTGTACCTACAATGCACGTACACTTGCATCCGAGTCCTCGATAGAGGACTTGCTCATGCAAGCAAGAATGATAAGGTACGACGTCATCGGCCTGGCCGAGACGAGACAATGCCACCCATTCAACGCTGTCTATGACACCGGAAAAGAATTGTTCCTCGGAACATGCGACAGGAGAGGAGTGGGCGGTGTCGGCGTTCTTGTCAACACGAGCTTGTCCATGACCATCGACTTATTCGAACAGCTTACAACCCGAATCGGACGTTTACGATTAAAAAGATGTGCATCAACACCGGCTTTGACAATCTTCGTCGTTTACGCGCCAACATCAAACTATGACGAAGAAAAAGTCGAAGCGTTCTACATGGACTTGGAGAAGTTCTACAGAGAAGACCATACATTCTTCAAGGTCATCATTGGAGATTTCAATGCCATGATTGAACCAAGAAAAATGTCTGAAGAAAGTCACATTGAGACCAGTAGATTAGAATGAAACGAAAAAGGTGAGCGGCTATCTGAGTTTATCATGGCGACCAAGACCATCCATAGTGACTCGCAATTCCAGAAGACCCACCGTCAACGCAGGACGTGGGAGTCTCCCAATGGAGAATACCATAACGAAATAGGCCACATCATAGTTAATAGGTTTTACCTAATCGATGTCGCTGTTGCCTCAAAATTCTACGCAGGATCAGGCCACCGTTTCATTCGTTCGAGATTATATTTTTCCCGGAAAGGAGAAAAAGCCGCTAAATTCAAAAACCAAAGTGCCAGAACCACCACAAACTGGGACTTGTTCAATTTATTAGTCGGCTGTTGGTAAGAAGCCGCTGTCGAAAATATCGACGAGGAATACGATCGGCTCATTCAACACCTTCACGAAAGCTGATAGTTCGAAAGCCACCAAGAGACTTCCGTCTCCGACGCCAAGACGGAACAGTAACAGCGTCCAGAAAGGCAATGGGGAAGATCATCCACGTATACTGCTCAGATCTTTTCGATAGCAATTGTCCAGTTTGTTTACTTTCTTTCGTCTATAATCATTCTCTCGAGTAATCCCAAAAAGGTTTGACTGAACACTGAACGAAGGAAAGCCATGTGAGCAAGCGGGATGTCTAAAACCATTTAGCACAATGGACCACATCCACACTATAACAGCCACCTCTGTGTGCGCAGCCAAACAACTAAAGGAAGGATCGCGTGACTTGGCTCGGCAAATAGCCATGTCCAATGGCTACGATTTAGTTACCGCACGAGATAAGTTTAGAAGGAGAGCGACGCGCCGAAAAGAAACGCCTGGCCAAAACAAAGTCCCGTTTAGGTTGTCCTTTATTAGCGATGAAGTAATCATAGCTACAAAACGATGCCTAAAAGGGGCAGGTCTAGAGGAATCGGTAGCGCTAGTTGAAATACCACCGGATCCTCTACGCGTCAATTAGTTCGTAACCGCTTGTATGACCGTCCATGTAAAACAACAAATTGCGTAATTTGCCCTTCCGGCAGGGACGGTGATTGCATGAGTTCAGGTATGATATACCTGACCTCTTACAATAATTGCGGAGATGAATATATTGACGAAACGGGCAGACCCTTGTGTATCCTTATAAAAGAACACCTAGATGGGAAACGAAAAGTAAGACAAAGCACTCCATTAGGCACGCACAGGATACGAAAGCATAGCGGAGACGATTTTGAAGTTAAAGTCAATATCCTCGCACAGGAAACTAAGACACCAACGCGCAAACTTCTTGAGGCTTTTTGGATAAATGCGAAAAATCCCGCAATGAATAGCAGTGAGGAATGCCCAGAGGTTACACGCGACCTGGCCCCGTTTCTCTGGATCAATTTCTGATGTGGGGTGGCGCAGTCATCAACCATGTGCGACTATAATCAGCTGTTCTAACCCTCCTCATTGGAAGTCACGAAAAAAGCAGTGAGCTTCTCGAGAAGCTGTTGATCATGTAATTGCCATAGAGTTTTTCGTCTTTTTGTGGGTATCACTGAAGTGTTTGGCGTAATAAGTTGTATATCAGTGTACCCTTCCATGCTCTGAAGAAGGGGATGTTGCCGAAACGTCAGCTACTGTTGTATTGTATTGTGTGTTTTTCTGTGGAAGCAAATGTATGCTGTATAACAACCTCGCGATTTCTAAACAAGAAAACAATGCATTTATATTCCAATGCCGAAGTTAATAGAAAGTCGATCCTGGGAACTATAAAAAGCCTCACTGAGGTATCGCGAGGGTACAAAAGACCGCCTTGTCTTACATTGATTACTCATGCTGGAGTTCAATGACAACCGGTGTTAATATCATATTCGCTGCATTTATTCTGGAGGTATAAAAAGTGCCTTAATCATTTCATCTTAAACTGCAGTACACTTCCAACCTCTAGTTGTCGAAAAAGGTGCTGCCTATTTTTTGGAAAATCAGTACGCCCATTATGACTGAAAAATGGGTGGTGTCGTCGCTGAGATTCCAGCACTTGATTCTGGAAACGTTTGATTTTTGTTTCCAGTGGTGATTTCCCACGGATCTCCCTCACCTGAGTGATCTCGAGCCGGTTAAACGCGAGGCTGGCGCGTCCCCAGGTGGCGTGTAGGGGTTAATCGCGGACCAAAAGCGACCTTTGCTTCCCTGAGACGCAGGGAATGGACTCCCTGCTTTTGCTGCGCTGATTTGGCACATACTTTCTGTATTTGCTCGGCGTATTCATGCATGCGTGTGTGGGTGCGTTCTCGCTTTTTGCGGATTGTATTCTACGAGTCAACTCGGCCAAAAGCCTGCAATCAAGTGAGAAGAAGTATATTATAGGAGGCGGTTGGAAGTCGCCTCCAACCAATAAGCTTCATGTCTACCTAAGGGAGACTGGCCAGTTACCCGTGAGTATGCTCAGCCCTCAAGTTTAGAGCTCAGCAAAACATACATGAGTATCAAAAAGCTAAACAGAGTAAAAGAAACGGGATTAACTGTCGCACACTCCAGTCACTCGATGACCAACCGGGCTACAGGTGACAGGTAAAGAGTCAGGAAATGCCAAGTTGATTGTGGCATACTCAGCCAATCTCCTTTATAATCAAAACAGATAAAGTACAAAACTAAGACATCAATGGCATTGGAAATAAAATGGCATCTTTGCACATTCACCGCTTTCTATGACCCTTCAACTGAGTATTCCACGTAGAGAACGACAGAAAGAGTTTGCAAATAGATGGATAGTGCGCCTCTCTGACATTAAAATATTAGTTAGAGATCATATGTAAGTCGGCGCGTGATAAGAAGGCATTGCCCACTGGAGGTGATTTTGAACTCTTAAAATTTATCCGGAATGCCCCGAGAGTTTTGCCGAAGCTTTCGATTCTTTTGTGCGAGGGAATTGTCACTTTCGCTTCATGCTCTTATGAAGGCGAAGACAACGAAACGCTACGTTAGCCGAATAAAAATTCTATAACAACCTCGTGTAAGCAAGGCAATCAATGAAACTTATCTAGTTTAAGTTTATTCAATCCATAAATCAAATCCTAGTTATATCCAGCGTTGTGTCTAAACGTCATCCTTCTTCACAAACTATCTTTCTGCCACACGAAATTTTCCGTTCTCTACTATGAGGCCTTTATTTGCAATAATTAGCTAAATTGTGGTGCGGGCAACGGTCATCATCGTCCTACCATCATCCCCTCTTGCCCAATATTCATAGATATTGATCGGGTTAGTCTTATACTCCCTATTCGTGGAATTGTTTCCATTCTGTACGATTCATTCTCATGGTTGTTTATTTGACGTTTATCCATGGTTTTAACTGAAATGGAAAGCAATGTATTGAAGAAAAATAGTAATTTTGATAAGATCGCAAATTTATTCCGATATTACTCATTGTTTCCAAAAAATTTTAGTAATAATTGACTGGCAGATCATCGTCTTAGCATTTTGCCCACAAATCATTCTTTTGGCTCTTGTGAACTCTTCTTGAATGATTCACTCCTATCAGTTACTCTTTGAGTGATCGTGAAGGGATTCGAAAAACCGCAATTAAACTCTCTCTTAATACCTTATGGTTGTTAGAGTTGCATAGTAATATTTGGATACCAGGATGCCTGGAGGGCCTTTCATCATTAGTTATGCGGTTCACAGCATAATCTCGATTTTCGGTGTTTTGCTGGTTTAGTCATTATGGCTTTTTGGAGTTCCGAAGTCAGCCTGGACAAAATTTGCCCCAAGTCGTCACCACCACAGGTCTAGATACGTATTTCTTTGCAGAAAAGCCTTTAAGTCATCGTCATAGCAGAAGCACTTCCGCAACCTCCTTCTTACTCAGGGACGAATTCGAAGAGAGGAAACTTTTGGAACCGAAATTTCACTGTGTGTTTGTCAACCCTTCCTCGGCTCTATACCACATTCTGGTTTCGAGCCATTCGCACTGTGTACAGCCGAATTTGAATCCATAGACGTTGATTTATTGAAATAGATCCTTTATCAGAAATTCTGACTTGTAGGAACTTTTTACAAGCGCAATTTGTATTATAAATCATCTATAGGAGTTAAAGTGCACAAAATGAGCTTTACAACACGATAGAATAGTGCAGTATTAGAAAGGAAAACTGTTACTCAACATCTAAAGGGAAATGAAATCACAAATTGCACGTTAATTTCGGGAAGACATAAAACATTCTGCTCGTTCGAGCGAATACGTAAGGCTCACATCTTCCTTCTAGGATCTGGATGAACAAGTTTGATTACCAACTAGTGCTTCGGGATCACTTAAGCTAATAAGCTCGAAACTTTTTTTTTGGAATTTCAGCTGATTTTAGGGCTATTCCATAGAGAAGCACAACTATTAAATTTTAAATTCTCGAATAGAAAACAGTATAAATAAGAAACGGCATAGAAAAGCGTGGCAATATTTCAAAACCGACTTTCCTTTAACCTCACTGTCACTGAGCAACATGTATTCTTTCTTGGACAAGCTTACTTACACGAGGTTGATAAACATTTTCTATTCCTGCTAACGTTTCGACATCTTCGTCTGTATGATGAACTCTGGTAATTTTCCCTCTCGAACGAATGAATTCTAGTCAGCAGCAGGCGAGGGCGGATGGATTGAATTGATTAGTCTACTGGAATTCCTTGTGGTGGAGGTGGTTCTGGGACTTCGGTTTTTGAATACAGCGACTTTTTCTCCTTCCGCGAGAAATAAAATTGAAAAATTGATTCAGTTGAGATAGAAGCAGTCATGGAAGCCCTTGGTAGTCAAGGAGTCTGTACTCAGTTCACAAAGATTCTTCGTGAGCTGTACAATAATTTCACAACCAAGATTTCACCATTCTACAATGATATTAACGTTGACGTCAAAAGAGGAGTTAGGCAAGGCGATACAATCTTGCCAAAATTATTTACCGCCACCCTCCAGAACGTCATGCGAACATTGGAATGGGATAATATGGGAGTGAAAATCGTCGGTCGGTAGATACATCACCTTCGCTTTGCTGATGATATCGTTCTTATAACACCAGACATTAGCCAAGCGGAACGCATGCTTGCAGACTTTGATAAAGCGTTGGAAAGATTGGTCTTCAACTAAATCTCAAGAAAACGATGTTCATGAAGATTCGTTTTTTGCACCATTCACGCTCAACGGAACGAATATCTCCGTATGCTCCAGTTATGTCTATCTAGGTCGGCAAATCAATATGATGAACGACTTAGCTCCAGAGCTGAGCAGAAGGAAACGAGCGGCTTGGGGAGCTTTCAAGAGCATCGAGGATGTAGTATAGAGAACAAAGAACACACGCCTCCGTGCCCACCTTTTCGACTCAACGGTTCTTCCTGCCCTAACGTATGCGTCAGAAACCTGGTCGCTACGTAAGCAGGATGAAAGATCACTCAGCGTTATCGAACGCGCAGTCGAAAGGACAATGCTAGGAGTATCCCGTTCCACACAAGTAAGCGATGGGATCCGAAGCTCCGACCTATGTCAACGATCGAAATCAAAGATGTCGTTCTATACGCCAAACAGTCGATGATAAGGTGGGCCGGAGACGTATTGCGTATGAATGATAACCGATGGACAAGGGCTGTTAGTGACTGGATATCTCGGGATGTCAAACGTACTGCAGGAAGACCACCGCCGCGATGGTCAGAGTTCTTCACGAAAAGCCTAGAAAAATGATATGATGCTCGACGAGTCCCTGAAGCGAGGAGAACCCACTGGGCTACTCTTGCACGCGACAGGGAAAAATGGAGGATTTACTGGCGCCCGCTCGAGTCACTCGACGATCAACGGGACTACAGGTGATACAGGTGATACTGGAATTCCTTGGCGACAAACGTTATTGGGGCTGATACAGTTGATAATTTCTATTTTAATAGAAACTAAGTGCAGACAATAGAAATTGAAGGGCATGCTTCATCGTGTTGCTCATATCGAACAATTAAAAGATCTCTGGAAATGCCAACATGTTCGCTATTCTTGGACACTTGGCAAACCAATCTCATCTCTATCATCTATCTCTATCATTATGAATTATGATGAACAACATGTTCGAGTTCGCAATGGACGGCTTTTCATGTGGGCGGTTGTGAAGATACCAACGACAACTGTGCAATATTCATTGACACATGGTGTAGACTACAAAGTCTCCTTTTCTTTCCTGTATAGCTACAAATTGATACCCATGAACACACACAGTTACAAAGACATATACATACATACACATCCACCCACCCACCTACACAAACACACACTATGAATTGCAGATTTTCGTGAATTCATTTGTATACAGATATATATAAACAAATCTGTTACGAAATAAATCTTACACTTCGTTTTTCGAGCTCTAAATCCAATCCAACTAAAGTCTTATTCAATAGTTTCGTGACCACGGGTAGTTTCGGGTGGCCGCCCCACAGAAAGGAGTAGCATTTCAGCGCGATCGCTGTGCGCATCGAAATCAAAACGCAAGATCCAACTCAGCGGCACTGCGCGCAGGTCACCATTGTTTTCTGTCCCTTTGTCGTTTCCTTCGTCTACGTATTCCCCATGTTCTCTTGCTTACCTCTTCATGCTATTAGAGCTTATCTAAGGTTTGACGAAAAGAACTCGCCCGCTCTCTAACCACGGTGTTTTTATTTCTCCGAGTTTTTGTGTGATGTTTGAAGTCTGTTTCTGTGAATCTTTCATGTTTTTATATCCTCTTATTCGATTAGCGCAGTATCGTTCATAGCAATGTTTGTAAAAGAATGATTTATTAATTACTGGTTAGAAATCGAATGCTTACAGTCATATAAGCGCGGCTCTATTTGTTTTTAGCATGGTTTGGTGTGATATTTGTAGTGTATTTTTACTTCACTATTCCTGTATTTCCCCGCAGCCCGGTATCACCAACGATTCCATTCTTCCGGGGTCGGAAAATTGGTACCAGACTTGTATCAGAGAATAGCAGCACTGACTCAATACATCGGTAAGCCACCACGATTCGCTGTAGAAGCCAGGTATGAACTCTGTCACCTCCAACGGTACTCAGTAAAGTCGAATGCATGGCGCATTCCTCAGAGATTGCTTTATGCTAAAAGCTTTATCTTTTTTTAGCCTTTATTCCAGTGTTTTAGGGTCATGCGGGAACTTCCCCTCTGACGACCGGCGGACAGGTATTCAAGAAAGTACTGTGCTCACGTGCAAAGATCCAGGCGATTTCTACGCCTTAATCATGGCCGATATGTGTGGACAGATCATTAAAGAGACTAATATACAAGGCCAACAAGAAAAACCTGTGTGAGAAAAGGGAACCGTTCATAACATGGAAGACTTGCAGACTTATTCCTTCAAAAGGGCACGATTAAATTGCCACGTCTGAGAGATTGCTGGAACAATTACCTGGCTTTTATAAAACACCCTATCGGGCTAAGTTTAACAGTATGGACGAGATTCGAAAAGATTGTAGGAAGCATATTTTTTTCGTTATGTCTTATGAACAACAAGTCTCCTCAGTATAACAGCGCTGCTAAGTGAGACTGCCTCATTTGAGTGGTGCTTTACTGGATTCGACTCGATGCGATCACGGATACTCACATTGCAAGAACAAGCGGCTTGGGTTCACCCATTTGCGTCAGTTGACATCGAAAACCGACCGTCATTTAACCTCAGAATTAATGATCAATATATTATTGGTTGTTATGCTACTTGATACGATTCAATTCTACAACCAAGACCACCACATCGAGAGTGCAAACGATTGTGACCCTTTGACGCAGATCATCCAGTCTAAGGTAGACGAAGGCGTCAAAACGTTACCCGGGCAAATCTTTTTATCAATTTCGTGTTATCATAACGATCTAAAAAGTTTTTAACTTGTATTTCGTGAAGAAATCAAAATTCTACGAAGTCATAGATTGATTATACCAGATAGGCTCACAGATAGCACCTGCTAATAGGAAATGCAGCGCTGCATATGGGACCCATTTGCGTCAGTTGACATCGAAAACCGACCGTCATTTAACCTCAGAATTAATGATCAATATATTATTGGTTGTTATGCTACTTGATACGATTCAATTCTACAACCAAGACCACCACATCGAGAGTGCAAACGATTGTGACCCTTTGACGCAGATCATCCAGTCTAAGGTAGACGAAGGCGTCAAAACGTTACCCGGGCAAATCTTTTTATCAATTTCGTGTTATCATAACGATCTAAAAAGTTTTTAACTTGTATTTCGTGAAGAAATCAAAATTCTACGAAGTCATAGATTGATTATACCAGATAGGCTCACAGATAAGCACCTGCTAATAGGAAATGCTGCGCTGCATATGGATCTGGCGAGAATGTGCTAACTGACGAGTCGATGGCCCCATTAAATGGGAATGTTTTGTTTCCCAGAAAAAGCTCGCAGTGGCACAAGTACAGGTTAAAGCTTTTCAACTGTGCGGTGAAGAAAGGTGTACCTAAAATGCGATGGTGTACGCAGGCTCAGGCGAAATTCCAGACAGACAGGTCTGACGCCACGCTGGCAATGTGGTGATGAGGCTCATAGCCGATTTGCTGGAATAAAGCACACATGTAAACAGATAATTACTATATGAAGGTTTCCACCACTGAGAGTCTATTAGAAAGCAATGCACATTTGATCAGAATGTACACAAAGAATGGGAGTTAAGAAAAAGAATAGGACGAATAGGAAAGAATAGAATTAACAAGTCTTTAGTCATTCAACAACTTGTGCCAGATTGTTATGGTGCAGTTAACAAATTTCATTTCTATCGTTCCCAGCAGGCTAGTTAGTTATTGATTTGTAGTTGGCATTTCAGTTATTCTCTCCCAACGGTTTACCCCCTCACCGTGGCTGAGAGGTGTTCCTGGGTAAAATGCGATGGTGTACGCAGGCTCAGGCGAAATTCCAGACAGACAGGTCTGACGCCACGCTGGCAATGTGGTGATGAGGCTCATAGCCGATTTGCTGGAATAAAGCACACATGTAAACAGATAATTACTATATGAAGGTTTCCACCACTGAGAGTCTATTAGAAAGCAATGCACATTTGATCAGAATGTACACAAAGAATGGGAGTTAAGAAAAAGAATAGGACGAATAGGAAAGAATAGAATTAACAAGTCTTTAGTCATTCAACAACTTGTGCCAGATTGTTATGGTGCAGTTAACAAATTTCATTTCTATCGTTCCCAGCAGGCTAGTTAGTTATTGATTTGTAGTTGACATTTCAGTTATTCCCTCCCACGATTTACCCCCTCACCGTGGCTGAGAGGTGTTCCTGGGGGTCTGAATGCGATGTACAGCGGGAGGATTCGTTCTCCCGGCAGGGTCTCCCAAGTTGAGAAAGAGTTCCATCAGGAAGCTTAGCTAAGAGAAAAATAATACCAGGATCAACCACCGTCCTGGTATGAAAGCCGCATAGCAGCAAATCTCTCTGATCCACAAGGGCTGCGACTGCCTGAGGTGTTTAAGACTTGAGGAAAGCTTTGGCCAGAATGATCTCGGAATTCCAGGTAACCACAATGACTTAACCAGCAAATCTCCGAAAAATGAAGATTATGCTAGGGCCCGCACAACCAGTGAGGACGGGCCATTCAAGTAAGTCTCATTTAACAAGCAGTTCAGCTATTCAGTTAAAAATGTGGAAAAAAGTTCGTCCATTGTTGTTCACATTGCTGAAACGGGAGGCGTTGCCTAGAGCAAGGCGTTGGGTAGGACGAGTGCGGAGAGGCTGCTAAAATCTCAGGACCAATGGAAGCTGTCTGGATCAAGAAGATCTATGGCGACGATCTTTACCTACAATGCACGTACACTTGCATCCGAGTTCTCGACAGAAGACTTGCTCATGCAAGCAAGAAGGGCAAGGTACGACCTTATCGGCCTGGCGAGACGAGACGACGCCATCCATTCAACGCTGACTACGACCGACAGTAGAGGAGTTGGCGGTGTCGGCCTTCTCGTCAACACGAGTTTGTTCATGATTATCGATTCATTCGAACAGCTTACAACCCAAATCGGACGTTTACCATTAAAAAGATGTGGATCAATACCGGCTTTGACAATCTTCGCCGTTTACGCGCCAAAATCAAACTATAACGAAGAAGAAGTCGAAGCGTTCTAAATGGACTTGGAGAAGTTCTACAGAGAACACCATACATTCTTCAAGGTCGTCATTGGAGATTTCAATGCCATGATTGAACCAAGAAAAATGTCTGAAAAAAGTCACATTGAGACCAGTAGATTAGAATGGAACGAAAAAGGTGAGCGGCTCTCTGAGTTCACCATGGCGACCAAGACCATCAATAGTGACTCGCAATTCCAGAAGACCCACCCTTAACGCAGAACGTAGGAGTCTCCCAATGGAGAATAACATAACGAAATAGGTCACATCATAGTTAATAAAAGGTTCTGCCTAACTGATGTCGCTGTTGTCTAAAATTCTACACAGTATCAGGCCACCGTCTCATTCTCGCGAGATTCTATTTCTCGTGGAAAGGAGAAATAGCTGCTAAATTCAAAAACCGAAATCCCAGGACCACCACAAACTGGGATTTATTCAACTCATTAGTCGGCTGTTGGGAAGATGCCGTTGTCGACAACATCGACGAGGAATACGATCTGCTCATTGAACATCTTCACGTTAGCGCTATGAAAGCTGACAGTTCGAAAATCACCAACAGACGTCTATCTCAGGAGACTCTCGAGCTAATAGGCCAGCGTGGAATTGCACGAGCTGCAGGCAACCGCGAACTAACGTCCGAGCCTGCTAAGCAATGCAGACAGGAGATAAAAGAGGACCTTAAAGAGAGAAGAGCAGCAGTAATGGTCGAAGCTGCAGAGGCTGGGAAAAGCATTCGCAAAACCCGCCGAAGCTTTGCTAATTACAAGACCAAGATGGATTGCACTCCGACGCTCAGACAGAACAATAACAGCGTCCAGAAAGGCAATGGAGAAAATCACCCACGAATACTACTCTGATCACTTCGATAGACACTTCCACCTCTTCCACCTCCCGTCTTATGAAATAAAAGAGAATGGATATGTTGTTCCACCGGTTTTTTCTTCCGAAATCCGACATGCCATTTCGTCGGTGAAAAATCGACCAGCACCACGACTTTCCGCCAGTGCTCGAGATCAACGAGACTACAGGTGATACAGGTGAGGTGATTGCTGAAACAAAAAAATAGATAAACGAAGGCTGGTAAGTAATTCAAAAAAAGACTTTACAGCATATTGCTCTGACTTAATTTTACCCGTTTTGTATAGAATACTCCAAGAAATATTTGTTTCGTTAAATTCTCTTAATGAACGATTAGCTCAATTCTAAGTGCAAACAATTCTCTGGCCATTGCTTGCCATTCTGACTTTAGTTGACCGGAAACTTTTTTTCTGGAAATCTGCCGGATGTGGGAAAATTTTAAATCTTTTTACTTTCCCAAGACCGACTTTCTGTTAACCTCGGCATTTATTGATAATTCGAATTTTTTATTTCAATAAGCAGACAATGGGTTGTTATTATAGAATTTATTGGGATACAATAACTCACGTTTCGGCGGATTCGCCTTCTTCAGAGTCTGGAAAGGTCAAATTGAGATGCGATCTACTCAACCAAACACTTTCATAACCTTAGCAGATAAAACTTAACAAATAAATTTGTATTCACATAAGAAACAGCTTAATTTAAACACCAACCGTTTATTTCTTGTAAAGTTAGTTGGTGGATAGCAGCCGCACAGAGTACTACATGGGCGAGCTCGAGATCAACGAGACTACAGGTGATACAGGTGAGGTGATTGCTGAAACAAAAAAATAGATAAACGAAGGCTGGTAAGTAATTCAAAAAAAGACTTTACAGCATATTGCTCTGACTTAATTTTACCCGTTTTGTATAGAATACTCCAAGAAATATTTGTTTCGTTAAATTCTCTTAATGAACGATTAGCTCAATTCTAAGTGCAAACAATTCTCTGGCCATTGCTTGCCATTCTGACTTTAGTTGACCGGAAACTTTTTTTCTGGAAATCTGCCGGATGTGGGAAAATTTTAAATCTTTTTACTTTCCCAAGACCGACTTTCTGTTAACCTCGGCATTTATTGATAATTCGAATTTTTTATTTCAATAAGCAGACACAAGGTTGTTATTATAGAATTTATTGGGATACAATAACTCACGTTTCGGCGGATTCGCCTTCTTCAGAGTCTGGAAAGGTCAAATTGAGATGCGATCTACTCAACCAAACACTTTCATAACCTTAGCAGATAAAACTTAACAAATAAAATTGTATTCACATAAGAAACAGCTTAATTTAAACACCAACCGTTTATTTCTTGTAAAGTTAGTTGGTGGATAGCAGCCGCACAGAGTACTACATGGGCGAGGACATTGCCTGTGTCAGGTCATTGGATTAGCCAACTCCTCCTTGGGGTTCATTTCTGGATATTTGGAATTGAGTGGTTAAGGATTTTGAGAGTTTTGCTCGAAAATATGCGAAATTTTATATTGACTTCGTCGCTTGGTTCTTGCTGTCTAAAAGATAGCCGAGGAAATGGAGGTGGTGGTAATGCTCCTACTTCTCGTTGTTCTTTTTGTTTCGTGTCTCAATTCTAGCGTTGCTGCGGAGTCGATCTTGGAGCTCGTGCAGGCAACACGCGATCCTACGCAGGTTTCGTTAGAAATGGGTTGCGCTGGTTACAAACTTGGACATAATTCTAATGGCTTGCACGCGTCGTCGGAAGAGTTATGCCGCCTAACACGCCGACTCCTGAGTTTTTTATCACTTTATCGACCACGTTCTATATATCTATTCTATCGTAAGCCAAGCAGTAAGAATATAGTGATTCGTTAACTCTCCTGCCATCCCTCACACACTAAAAGGGCGCTTTTAAGAAACATGTTTCGAACCGCCGCCAACGTGTGCACAGCTAGGGATCAGAGGGAAGAAACCTCGAAACTCGCTCGCCAAATAGCCATTTCAAATGGTTACGAAACTGTAGCTTCTCGGCATAGGCATAGAGGAAAACCTACACCCCAACGCGATAATTCTAGCGAAAACAAGGCTCCGTTCGTCTTGCCCTTTATTTCAAACGAAATAAGTGCAGCTATAAAACGTCGCTTAATAAGGGCCGGTCTAGAGAATTCCGTAAGAGTGATGGAAATACCACCGGACACACTAAGATGCCAGCTAGTTCGCAACCGCCTATATGACTGTCTATGTATAAAGAAAAACTGCATAGTTCGCACTAATGATAGAGAGGTGATTGCATGAGCTCGGGTACAGTCTATCTGATCTCTTGTAAAGCGTGCAGGGACGAATACGTTGGCGAAACGGGTAGACCGCTCTCCGTCCGCGTAAAAGAACACCTAGTCGGTAAATCTAGATTAAAACCAAACACTCCGCTAGGCGCGCATAGGATGCAGAAACACAACGGAGAAGATTTCGAAGTAGGAATCACTATCCTCATGCAGGAATCGAAAAAATTAGCGCGTAGAACTCTTGAAGCGTTTTGGATCAATTCCAAAAATTCGAAAACGAACAGCAAGGAGTAACGTCTTGTCATCACGCGTGACCTGGCGCTATACCTCGGGGTAATGCAATGATCTGACACAGGCACAGTCCTCGCCCATGCAGTGCTTTGTGTGGCTGCTATCCACAAACTAACTTAGATACTTATAAGAAATAAACGGTAGGTGTTTAAATGAAGATGTTTCTTATGTGAATACAAATTTGTTTGTTAATTTTAATCTGCTAGGGTTATGAAAGTGTTTGGTTGAATAGATCGCATCTCAATTTGACCTTTCCAGGCTCTGTAGAAGGCGAAACCGCCAAAACGTCAGCTATTGTATCCCAATAAATTCTATAAAAACAACCTCATGTTTGCTTATTGAAATAAAACAGAGGAAGAACTGGCTTTAATGAAGTTTAATTAACAATGGTTGGAAACGTCTCCGCATTTAATAATAGAAGTCTTCTCGTTTCGTATCATTTATCGCCCACTGTTCTTCTGATTTTTTGATATTCATCCTCTTAGCCATTCATTCTTCATTGTTTTTTTTAGTTATAATAACAATAACAATAACAATTTTGTTGACTGTTTATTTACTGCCTAGCATAATTTTCCTGGCCGGGTATTGCTTGTGAAATAACCACAATGATGCTGCGATATTTGCAGAACCCCGGACCGCAGGCGTTTACGGTGAGGAACGAGCAAACTATTGTCCTTTCCGGGAAGTAAAGCGTTCACCATCACATCTTCCGAGTCCCTCATTTCGCCATTCTGTTTGCTAGCTCCATCGATCGGTGCCGTCAGCAATCACCCGTCAAAGAGAGTGAGTGAGTATATGAATGAAAACACTCTTTTCATCTTTATGGTGACAAGACACTCCTCCTTGGGGTTTATTTTTGGATTTTTGGAATTGATCCAAAACGCTTCAAGAGCTTTACGCGCTGACGTTTTCTATTCCTGCGTGAGCATAGCGACTCCTACTTGAAAATCTTCTCCGTTATGTTCCTGCATCCTATGAGCGCCTAGTGGATTGTTTGGTTTTAATTTAGATTTACCGACTAGGTGTTCTTTTTTGCGGAAGCAGAGCGGTCTACCCGTTTCCCCAACGTATTCGTCCTCCACGCTTTATATGAGATCAGGTGGACTGTACCCGAGCTCATGCAATCACCGTCTCTACCGTTAGGGCAAATTATGCAGTTTTTCGTTATACCTAGATGGTCATATAGGCGGTTGCGAATTAGCTGGCGTCTTATAGTGCCCGACGGTATTTCTATCACTCTTACGAAATTCTCTATGCCGGCCCTTATTAAGCAACGTTTTATGGCTGCACTTATTTCGCTTGAAATAAAGTTCAAGAGGAACGGCGCCTTGTTTCGCTAGAATTATCGCTCTGGGGCGTGGTTTTTCCTCCGTACCTATGCTGAGAAGCCACAGTTTCGTTCATACGAAATAAGTGCAGCTATAAAACGTCGCTTAATAAGGGCCGGTCTAGAGAATTCCGTAAGAGTGATGGAAATACCACCGGACACACTAAGATGCCAGCTAGTTCGCAACCGCCTATATGACTGTCTATGTATAAAGAAAAACTGCATAGTTCGCACTAATGATAGAGAGGTGATTGCATGAGCTCGGGTACAGTCTATCTGATCTCTTGTAAAGCGTGCAGGGACGAATACGTTGGCGAAACGGGTAGACCGCTCTGCGTCCGCATAAAAGAACACCTAGTCGGTAAATCTAGATTAAACCCAAACACTCCGCTAGGCGCGCATAGGATGCAGAAACACCACGGAGAAGATTTCGAAGTAGGAATCACTATCCTCATGCAGGAATCGAAAAAATTAGCGCGTAGAACTCTTGAAGCGTTTTGGATCAATTCCAAAAATTCGAAAACGAACAGCAAGGAGTAACGTCTTGTCATCACGCGTGACCTGGCGCTATACCTCGGGGTAATGCAATGATCTGACACAGGCACAGTCCTCGCCCATGCAGTGCTTTGTGTGGCTGCTATCCACAAACTAACTTAGATACTTATAAGAAATAAACGGTAGGTGTTTAAATGAAGATGTTTCTTATGTGAATACAAATTTGTTTGTTAATTTTAATCTGCTAGGGTTATGAAAGTGTTTGGTTGAATAGATCGCATCTCAATTTGACCTTTCCAGGCTCTGTAGAAGGCGAAACCGCCAAAACGTCAGCTATTGTATCCCAATAAATTCTATAAAAACAACCTCATGTTTGCTTATTGAAATAAAACAGAGGAAGAACTGGCTTTAATGAAGTTTAATTAACAATGGTTGGAAACGTCTCCGCATTTAATAATAGAAGTCTTCTCGTTTCGTATCATTTATCGCCCACTGTTCTTCTGATTTTTTGATATTCATCCTCTTAGCCATTCATTCTTCATTGTTTTTTTTAGTTATAATAACAATAACAATAACAATTTTGTTGACTGTTTATTTACTGCCTAGCATAATTTTCCTGGCCGGGTATTGCTTGTGAAATAACCACAATGATGCTGCGATATTTGCAGAACCCCGGACCGCAGGCGTTTACGGTGAGGAACGAGCAAACTATTGTCCTTTCCGGGAAGTAAAGCGTTCACCATCACATCTTCCGAGTCCCTCATTTCGCCATTCTGTTTGCTAGCTCCATCGATCGGTGCCGTCAGCAATCACCCGTCAAAGAGAGTGAGTGAGTATATGAATGAAAACACTCTTTTCATCTTTATGGAATCGATATGGCAGTTATTGATATACTATTGAGAATATCCACTTTCGTGGCCAGGATTTCAGATCCATCGCTAACTTAATGATGTTCATCACCAACGAAACATATCCACAATGTAATGAGATCTATCCGGTTAGATCAGTTGATATTCCTTCTTTTCGTTCTTCAAAATTTCCTTTATCTGTACTTTTTTCTTACAGTCATTTTTCGTGAAGTCTTTTTTCATGTTCAATAGTTTCTTGCACATTGATTCTGTTATTTTAATGTCAATGCTTTTATTTACTGCCTATTATAATTTTTCATGGCAGGGTATTACGTGTGAAGCAACCATAGTGATGCTGAGATATTTACAAAACTCGGGACCCCGGGTGTCTGTGGTGGGGAGCGAACGCGCTATTGTCCCTTCTGGGAGCTAACGCGTACACCACCACGCCATGCGGGTCCATGATTTCGCCTATCTCTCAGCTATTTCTATCGATCAGTGCCATCAGCAATCACCCGTCAACGGTACTGATCCATGGAGCTTAAATCGGCAGAGAACCCAGTTAATCTGAGGCTGTAGTCTGTTATTTCACATCTAATTTTTCGTAACTACATGTCACCTTATCATTTTAAAGTCTAATTTCGTACTGTGTCCAAGTTTGGCTCCAACGACAGTTTTTGGTTTGTCAATTGTATTTCAAAATGAATACGCTTACCAAAATTGCATTATTTTTTCATAGCTATCGTTTTTTTTTCTAGTTGTTATGATGCCCATGAAATACATACTTTCTTACTAACGTCAATACCGACTTCTTCACTTCTAAACGTTTCCGTTTCTTTAGATGCGTTTTTTTTTTTCGCTTAAGATTTTTTTTGAACGTCATCTGTATCACCTGCAGTCCCGTTGATCGTCGAGTGACTCAAGGATGCGCCAGTAAATCATCCATTTTTCCCTGACTCCTCTTTTGACGTAAACGTTAATATCGCTGTAGAATGGTGAACTCTTGGTTGTCAAATTTTTGTACACCTCACGATGAATGTTTGTGTACTGGGTAAGGACTCCTTGACTACCAAGGGCTTCCATGACTGCTTCTATCTCAACTGAATCAAAGGCCTTCTGTAAGTCGATGAAAGTAAGGCAGAGCGGTCTTTTGTACTCTCGCGATACTTCAATGAGCCTTGTTAACGTGTGAATATGGTCCATCGTACTAAATCCTTTTCGAAACCCTACTTGCTCGCATGGCTGTCCTTCGTTCAATGTTCTGTCAATCCTGTTTAGGATGACTCGAGTGAAAAGTTTGTAGACGACAAACAGCAAACAGATTAGGCGATAGTTGCCTATATCGTGTAGGTCGC